>OX328123.1:28509228-28719228 GCA_946811695.1 Gonocerus acuteangulatus | reverse complement strand
TCCCTTTCCAGTCCATGACCTTTCACATTTGAGCATTTTTCAAGTTGTGCTTCGAACCTGAACCAATCCATATACAATCAAACGATATTTTGCCATTTCTCTCGAGCCCCTCTCCGATATCTCCCATCTTATAATTTTATATGTCTATTCACTTTGAATCGAGTTAAGAACTCCTACACAATATGCAATGAGAGATCTCATTGCCTAGAGACGGTGATAATGTACGGTGAATATCATATTATCCCATGTACAAGATGACGATGTGTAATTTATCAAATCTACTTGAGTGACGTATGACTGTGAAGTACCAATTGATTCAGTCACACATCAAATTACGTTAGTTACGCACGATATTCTGGAGCTGTAGCGTCGTCTCTACTCGTATCTCTGAGCTTTGATGAGAGTCGATTCAAGAAAGGTAGAGCAAATTGTTGTGAGTTTTTGAAAATAATAATATTGAAAAAAATAATTCTGTTGATTTAAGAAAGGGAGAGCCTATAGAATAAAGTCCGTCACGCAGGAGCTGCATAACTAAGAACATTCCTCAGAATTTTTGTAGCGTAGACTTCATTACTGAATAATTTGCTGTAAATAACCTATATAAATAAAATAAAAACGTGAATAGTTCTGCTCATTTACATTTCTTATGAGAACTGTTCAATTATTAATTATGTACATAATTTGCTTCCAGAGTTATGTTAATACATGATACTATACTACTTAATAAATACACAAAAACTTAATTTTCCCTCTTTTGATCTGACACAAGAACAGGATACAGTCCCCCTAGTGGGAGATAGCGCTCCTAGCGGCGGCTTTGGGAACCTACGTCTGGTGGGCTAATTCTAATGAAACATAGTTTAAAGTAAACCCTCCTTTCCAATAGACCAATTTACTTTATTTTTACAACACTTCTTTCTCATGAGATACCCACGTGTACCGCGTTTCGTTACAATACAGCAGAAATAACGACCGGTATGAGTATATTAGTACTTTAGGTCCGGAGTAACCCCCCCCCCCTCTCCAAATAACCCGATTTAGTTTATTTTTACAACCCATTTTTCTCTGTTGATTACCACCACAAATACCGAGTTTCGTTGAAATGTAACAAAAATTACGGCTTGTATTGGCAAATTGGTAATGTGGGTCCGGAGTAAACCGCCCCCCCCCTCCTAATGAACCTATTTAGTTTATTTTTACAACCCATTTTTCCCTGTTGATTACCACCAAGAATACAGAGTTTCGTTGAAATGTAACAAAAATTACGGCTTGTATTGGCAAATTGGTAATGTGGGTCCGAAGTAACCCCCCCCCCCTCCTAATGAACCGATTTAGTTTATTTTTACAACGTGTTTCTCTCTTTAGATCAACATAAAGAATACCGAGTTTCGTTGAAATATAACAAAAACTACGGCTGGCATGGTCAAATTAGTGTTTTGGGTCCGGGGTAACCCCCCCCCCCCCTCCCCGTGGACCGATTTTGGTGGTTAACGAACTCGTTCAATCGTTTGCTAATTGAACGCTATATACCACGTTTCCCGAAGAAAAAACAAAAACTTTGGCCACTATCGTGTTAACAGACATATATATATATATATATATATATATATATATATATATATATATATATATATATTTATAGAGAGAGAGAGAGAGAGAGAGAGAGAGAGAGAGAGAGAGAGAAAGAGAGAGAGAGAGAGAGAGAGAGAGAGAGAGAGAGAGAGATTTTAACGGGGGTCATTTTCGGTGTCTACTAGGTAGGATCGATAAAGATTTGAAGAAATTTTTCAAAAATTCCGTCATGAGTGCAACCTCAATAGCTACTTTCCTTCGGAGGAAAGTGCTAAAGAAATGAAATATTAAAATTCTAGAAATGTACAGCGGTGTCTTTTTGGAACGTGGTTGCCGACAATCAAAGATGAATATTCTTATATTTATTTTATTTTATTCGCCCGTGTTTATACGTATAATAAAAATTTAAATAAAAAAAAAAAAATTTTTTAGAGCGTTCTGCCCGAATTCAGGAATATAAATATGCTTTAGGTCCACCCGTCAAACCTATGTAATGTACCGTATAACATATAGTCTTATTTTTCGTGCATGGGCTTCGCGCATGCGCGAAAGCCAGCGTAAACATTTTTGTGACACTTTTTATAACGCTTGGGTCCACCCGACAAACCTATGTAATGTACTCTGTAAGATACAGTCTTCTTTTTCTTACATTGTCACTTCGCAGGCGCAAATTCCACCGCGCATGCGCGAACTCCAGCGGACACTTTTTTGTAACGTTTTTTTTCAGTTTAGTGACCGCTAAAGCATGTACTTTACTCGAGAAATAATCTGCTGGAAGCTCGGAGAGCATGCTCGAGGACTGATAAGAATCCTTTGAGAAACTTCGGATGTGGGTCCATAGTTAAAATAACGACGTTCCGAAACTAAAGTTATGGATTTGGTTAATAGTCTCCACTTGCTGGTCCCTGCAACAAAGATTAATGTCATAATTTCCCTACAAAAGTTTTAAAACCTTGTAAGCCCATGTACCTCTGTGTTGTTTAATTTAGAGTATTTATGAGCTAAATATTAATGAATTCCAAGTTAGTTCTAAAACCTTCTAGTTGTCGTTATCAGCGCCCAGAATTCAAATGGAACTTTCTTTGAGTGATTTGCATGATAAACATCTCTCGATATCGCCACCATCTTTCTTTGAAAAGGTAAGCACTTGTTAAGAAACGAGGGTTTTGATAGGAATAAAAGATAACTTAAACCAAAGATTCGTCAGTTTTCTCTAAATAAAAGGATTTTCTTTTATAAAAAAATAAAAGTCCGTCTCGCAGGACTGCATCATTTTAGCGCGGTTCCGTTCATATCCCTAGTCTAATTAGGAAAGATTAAAATAGAAGCAGTTATTATTTTGGTTCCACCAGTCTTTTTTTTAAAATTAATTATTATAATGGCGTGTCAACCCTTAAGGTCACTAACGACATTCCTGTGAGTAGTAAAGTCTTGAAAGGTCATGATTTACAATCTTACCTGGAAGGGTCCGCTACACTAGAAACAGACCCGCTAGTGACAAGGTCTTGGAATCTTGGAAATCTATATTTCTAACAATAAATTGTTTTTGTTATTTTACTTAACCAGTTTTATTGTCAAATACATTATCCAACTATAAGCAATTAAAAAATAACAAGAAATAAAACAGACAAAAAGAACCGTTGGAATAAACGAAATCAATTAATTTAAAGCTTTAAGCACTTTTTTCTCCGATTGACATCGCCTAATTAAAACTTTCTTCCGAACCTTTTTTGTAGAGCATTTAGTAAGCTTCCGAATGGTAATCTTCCGCTTCACAAGATTGTCAACGGTTTTCGAGATACTAACGAAATTATACAAAGTTACCAAAACTTTTTTTGTCTGTTAACAAAATATTTTATTCTAACCCTTCCTTTACTCTAAATGTAACAAAAATTTCAACATATTAGTGTTGATGAAATTCGAACATGCAGAAAATGTTTCAACTGTATCCCATAATTCTAAGTGCCAAAATCAAAGACAAAGATCCCTCCCTAGGAAGGACGCTAGGCAGTTGAAAAGCTATATATCTTGGAAATCCATATCTCTAACATTAAATTGTTTTTCTTATTTTTCTTAACCTGTTTTATTTTCAAATACATTATCCAACAATAAGCAATTAAAAAATAACAAGGAATAAAAAACAGACAAAAAGAACAGTTCGAATAAGCGAAATCAATTACTTTAAAGTTTTAAGCTCTTATTTCTCCGATTGACATCGCCTAATCAAAACTTTTATTAGAACCTTTTCTTAGAGCATTTAATAAGCTTTCTAATGGTATTCTTCCGTTTACCAAGATTTTCAACATTTTTCGAGATATTAAGGAAAGTAAACAAAGTTACTAAAACTTTTTATGTCTGTTAATAAAATATTTTATTCTAACCCTTCCTTAACTCCAAACGTAACCAAAATTTCAACATATTAGTTTTGATGAAAGTAGAACATGCAGAAAATGTTTCAACTGAATCCCATGATTCTAAGTACCCAAACCAAAAACGGTATTCAAAAAATAGTTTTCCAATTTTCTCGAAAACGGTTAAAGCTATCGCCTTGAAAATGGTTTCATTCGTATTCCTAGCCCAGGAATCTTATAAAACGAGTACTTAGAAGCTTATGAACTCAAAAACGTAAGCGTTACGATTTTTTTTTGCGCGAATTTCGCCCCAAACGCCATCTTCCAGTGGGCGGATTTTGCTGGTTAACGAACTTGACCTTTCAAATTGGACGAAGGATTTTTGTACCAAATTTCATCAAAATCGGACCATTCGTCTTCTATCTAGAGAGCGAACAGACAAATATATATATATATATATATATATATATATATATATATATATATATATACAAATAAATATATACATATATATATATATATATATATATATATATATATATATATATACAAATTTGAACCACCGTTATTTTCGGTCTCTAGGGGTTCTGAAACGCGAAATTTTCTAGTCGGCACTTCCGGATTGTTTTATTGTATCAACCCTATAAGCGGGGTTCCTCCCTAGGGGGAGGGAGGAACCGCGCTAAAAAGGGCATCAGATCTTCGAAGGTATAGTCCCAAATAAAATCATGCATGTTTGCTAGGAAATGGTTAGTCGTTATAGAATATCACAGAAAACAAGAACGAGAATTTCGATAGAGCTAAAAGATACTTAAACCAAAGATTCGTCACATCTCTCTAAATAAAAAAAGTCCGTCTCGCAGGACTGCATCATCTTAGCGCGGTTCCGTTCATATCCCTAGTCTAATTAGGAAAGATTAAAATAGAAGCAGTTATTATTTTGGTTCCACCAGTCTTTTTTTTTAAATTAATTATTATAATGGCGTGTCAACCCTTAAGGTCACTAACGCCATTCCTGTGAGTAGTAAAGTCTTGAAAGGTCATGATTTACAATCTTACCTGGAAGGGTCCGCTACACTAGAAACAGACCCGCTAGTGACAAGGTCTTGGAATCTTGGAAATCTATATTTCTAACAATAAATTGTTTTTGTTATTTTACTTAACCAGTTTTATTGTCAAATACATTATCCAACTATAAGCAATTAAAAAATAACAAGAAATAAAACAGACAAAAAGAACCGTTGGAATAAACGAAATCAATTAATTTAAAGCTTTAAGCACTTTTTTCTCCGATTGACATCGCCTAATTAAAACTTTCTTCCG
Organism: Gonocerus acuteangulatus; assembly: GCA_946811695.1. NCBI lineage: Eukaryota > Metazoa > Arthropoda > Insecta > Hemiptera > Coreidae > Gonocerus > Gonocerus acuteangulatus. The sequence goes on along the minus strand of OX328123.1, from coordinate 28,713,982 downwards.
AACCTTTTTTGTAGAGCATTTAGTAAGCTTCCGAATGGTAATCTTCCGCTTCACAAGATTGTCAACGGTTTTCGAGATACTAACGAAATTATACAAAGTTACCAAAACTTTTTTTGTCTGTTAATAAAATATTTTATTCTAACCCTTCCTTTACTCTAAACGTAACAAAAATTTCAACATATTAGTGTTGATGAAATTCGAACATGCAGAAAATGTTTCAACTGTATCCCATAATTCTAAGTGCCAAAATCAAAGACAACGATCCCTCCCTAGGAAGGACGCTAGGCAGTTGAAAAGCTATATATCTTGGAAATCCATATATATATATATATATATATATATATATATATATATATATATATATATACAAATTTGAACCACCGTTATTTTCGGTCTCTAGGGGTTCTGAAACGCGAAATTTTCTAGTCGGCACTTCCGGATTGTTTCATTGTATCAACCCTATAAGCGGGGTTCCTCCCTATGGGGGAGGGAGGAACCGCGCTAAAAGGAGATTCTTTTATTGAAAAGGTGCATCAAATGTTTGAGGATTTAGACCGAGATAGTCAAAGTTTTTCTAAAATCATGCACTTGTGCTGCGAAACGTTTCATCCTGATAGAATATCACAGAAAACAAGAACAAGAATTTTGACAGAGCTGAGAGATGCTTAAACCAAAGATTCGTCACATTTTAGCGCGGTTACTCCCTATCTCTATAGGGAGAACCCGCTTATGAGGTTGACCTCATGACGCAATCCGGAAGTGCCGACTAGAAACTTTCACGTTTCAGACCCTATAGATCACGAAAATATAGGTGGCTAAAATTTGTATATATATATATATATATATATATATATATATATATATATATATATATATATATATATATTTATATATATATGCTTGTCTGTTCGATCTCTAGCAAGCTCAAAAAAAGTCCGATTTTGACGAAATTAGGTACAAAAATCTGTCGTCTAATTTGAAAGGTCAGGTTCGTTAACCAGCAGAATCCGCCCACTAGAAGATAGTGTTTGGGGCGAAATTCGCGAAAAAAAAATCGTAACGCTTACGTTTTTGAGTTCATATGCTTTCAGGTACTTGCATTATAGGTTTCCTGGGCTAGGAAAACGAATGAAACCATTTTCAAGGCATTAGATTTAACCGTTTCTGAGATAAGTGGAATCAATGTTTTTGTAAGTCATTATTTTTTTGTGAGTACTTAGAATTGCGGGATTCAATTGAAAAATTTTCTACCTCTTGTCCCAACTAAGATGTTTAAATTTTGGTTATATTTGGATATAAGGAAGTATGCGAAAAAAAATATTTTATTAATAGACATGAAAAGTTTTCGGATCTCCATACATTTTTCGTAAATATCTCGATAACGATTGGGAAATCGTAGTAAGTGGAAAGTGACCATTCGAATGCTTACTAAATTTTCTACAAAAAAGGTTCTGAAGCAATATTCGATGGGGCAACGTCATTGAGAGATGTAAGCGCTTAAAACTTAAAAAGTGCTTGTTTTGTTGTTTTAAAATGGGTTTTCTCTTTCTTTATCTCACTTTTTAATTGGTTGTTTCTACTTTTAAATTGCATTTATCAGTAAAATTAGTATTGTAGTAAAATAAGCTAAGAAACGGTCTAAAGTATTCATAATAAGTTTGGAGTGGCTGTGGTAATCATGATGGCAGTGGCTAATCATGATGACGTAGGTTGTTTTGAATTATCCATCTACATAACCTTCCTCATAGCTTCAAAGGTAAAAATGCAGTTTCCAGCCCTCCAAACCGATTTATTTCAAATTTTGCACAATAACGTATTTTGATGCACTAAACACGAATACGATGGAAAAAAACGTCGGATTTAATTAGGAAAGAAGTTATTAAGCACTTAAGTTCACTGTTATGCAGGTTATGAGAGCTATTAATCATAACGAGTTGGATTGACTGGGGTTTTGTTATCTTCTTGAGCGAGCGTAGCGAGCGGAAACGCATAGCACGTATGCCCTTAAGCGACAGGCGACGATGCCCTTAAAATTGACAATATTTTCGAATAAATGGTTTCTGAACATTTCAAATAAGAGTTCTCTGTTTCCCAATGTTACATATCTGCGCATGCGCGTGTTTACAAATACGCTGATGACGCCTAGTTTTATAACCTTCCTAACTTTAGTGCTTAATATTATATTCTATTAATTTTAGCGAGTTGGATTGACTGGGATTTTGTTATCTTCTTGAGCGAGCGTAGCGAGCGGAAACGCATAGCATGTATGCCTTAAAGTCGTCACAAATTTAGTTGTTTACATTAGCTCTCATAACCTGCATAACAGTGAACTTAAGTGCTTAATAACTTCTTTCCTAGTTAAATCCGACGTTTTTTTTTATCGTATTCGTGTTTAGTGCATCAAAATACGTTATTGTGCAAAATTTGAAAGAAATCGGTTTGGAGGGCAGGAAGCTGCATTTTTACCGCTTCAAACTGAAGTGACCGTTATTTCTTATTTTATAGAAAGATTTAACCCACGACAGAATGGAATTTAATTCGCCATGAAATGCATATTTACAGTTGATTATAACAGTAAAACGAATTTGCTAGTAAAACAAGACTTAAAATGACAAGGAATTTTTGGTTGTTTAGAATAGAGCCTTCTCAGCATTAGTCAAAGAGTAAGTACGTTTTCAGTACATAATTGTATTGACTTATACAGATTAAGAATTATCCGCTTCTGTGTAAGTTGACTACTGTCAGTTTCCTGTGATTTGTGATGCTAATCTATTCCATTTCTTCGAGATGTAACCGCACTAAGATGACGCAGTTCCTGCGAGTCGGACTTTTTTCTAAACAATAGCAGATACTTTTATTGAAAAGGGATAACATATTTAATGATGTAGCCTCAAATAATCAACGTTTTTCTAAAGTTATTCAACTTTGCCACGAAAAGTTTCATTCTTATAGAATATCCCAGAAAACAATAACAAGAATGTTGATAGGAATGAAAGATAACTTTAACCAAATATTTATCAATTTTCTGTAATTAAAAGCAGTCTCACCCATTCTTACTTATTCAAGCGGGAAGAAAGGCCTGAATGTACAGTATGTGGTGAAGATCTAACAATTAAACATATTTTCACGGACTGTAGAGCCTACGAGGAGATTCGAAATCAACTGGACATTCATGGTACTCTCTTTGACATACTTGGAGACGACCATGAATTGTGTCGGAGAACATTGAGATTTCTCAGGGCTACAGATCTGATCACAAAAATATAAATGATAATTGAAATTAAAAGAGAACGTAGAACTAGAAAATAGTTGTGGATGGGTGTGTCCATCTGTGTGTGTGTGTGTGTGTGTGTGTGTGTGTGTGTGTGTGTGTGTGTGTGTGTGTGTGTGTGTGTGTGTGTGTGTGTGTGTGTGTGTGTGTGTGTGTGTGTGTGTGTGTGTGTGTGTGTGTGTGTGGGGGGGGGGGGGGGGGGGGGGGTGGGGTGGGTGGGTGGGTGGGGGTGTGTGTGTGTGTGTGTGTGTGTGTGTGTGTGTGTGTGTGTGTGTGTGTGTGTGTGTGTGTGTGTGTGTGTGTGTGTGTGTGTGTGTGTGTGTGTGTGTGTGGGTGGGTGGGTGTGTGTGGGTGGGTGTGTGGGTGGGTGTTATTCAGAGTGTGTGCGTTTCCCTCTATTTAAAATTACTTAATAAATATATATTGATTTGATTAATTTTTTTTTTTATTCTAACAGTACATTCTTTGGCTCCATTTGAGTATATACAGGCACCAATGACCCTAGTGGTTGATGTGCCTTATAAAAAAAAAAGAATATTGATAGGAATAAAAGATAAATTGAAGCAAACATTTATCAATTTTCTCTAATTAAAAGCAGTTCTTTTTTTGATAATAGGCATCAAATAATTGGGGATATGGCCCAATTAGTCAAAGTGTTTCCCCAAATAGCAGTGAAACGTTTCATCCTTTTAGAATATGGGAGAAAACAATAACAAGAACGTTTCAATGAAGATTATGGTGGGGGATATAAACGCCGACAGAACCAACGAAGGCCTCGGAGGATACTGTCATTGATAAAAACACGCAGTGTCGTTGAGTGCATCGAATGTAATGCAACATCCATCTATCATGAGAGGTTAGTCATGTTCTGTATTTTATAGATTTAATTAAACATTTCGAACTCTAGCGGAAATATGCGTATTTCGCTTCGAAACTCTAAAACTTTGAGCATCCCAAAAATTGCTAAATTTGAAATTATTATTCCTACTAGGGGTGTTGGCTTCTCTATCGAAATAAAAAGTGCGATTCGTTTTTTCCCTAGTGTTATTTCGAAAGCTTGGAAAATATTAAAAAAGTTAATATTTATTTTAATATTTTGTGAAAACTTACTCACTCAGCATGTTTGTCTTTCCTTGGAAAGCTCTATAATATAATATACTAGCTGTTACCCAGTGTGCCATGCTACACTTTCTGTCTATGACTCTCCCTGTATCAAGATCTGATTGATACCTAGTTGTCTATACCCAGTTACGAAAATCGGTCAAACGCTGTGGATTTGTTTTAGTTCATAATGATACCCGGCAGAGGCCAGCACAACAGCACTTCATCTAACAGCCGACAGAGGCCAGTAGTTGTCGATTCAAAATGTCCGTCAGTTATTCGTCAGTTCAGTGTAGCCAATTTTTCTTGAACAAAACTTTTGACCTTTTGACCAAATTTTGAAATTTCACTATTTTGACCTCGCCTAGGAGATTTCTCGTATCATGTCCTACCTGTGTGCCAAGTTTGGTCCATATCGGTCAAACGGTGTGGATTTGTATAAGGAACAAACAAAGAAATAGACAGACAGGCACGCGATTTTTATATATATATAGATATAAACAGCAAAAAGAGTTTCTCCTATTAGGTATCCTATTTTACTGACAAATTCATATTACAGCTATAAGAAATTAAAAAATTAACAAGTGATAAAAACTGAACAGACAATATGAACCGCGCAAAGCAAAGAAACCAATACTTTAGGAGTTTTAAAGCAGCCCTCCGTTTTATTTCTCCGACAACGATCATCACATCGAAAATTGCTATAGTTTTTGTGGAGAATTTAGTAAACTTTCGAATGGCTACCTTCCACATACTTCGATAAGTTTAGAAGATATTTAAGAATATATAAGGGAGCCCAAAACTGATGGTGTCTGTTAATAAAACATTTATTTTCTGATATGTCCGTAACTTCTGATAAATGTAACCAAAATTTAAATATCTTAGACTGGGTGTGCAGGGGCACAATAGATCTTCTAGTTCGAGTTGCTTTCCCCTTAGGGGGCCCTGATTCTATCTAGGAGTATATAGACTGGGTGTGTCTCAAACAGTTTTTAACTGAATGAATCGTTTCTGAATACTCAAACCGAAAATTAGTAAGAACTAGTTTAATCCACTTGTTTTGAAAAAGATTACTGATACCGTCTTACAAATGATTCAATTTCGCACTCTACTTGGCAAACCTAATCACAATCAAGTGAATATACGTACTCCCCCACAAATACGCCTTTAACTTCATCGACTAACAAAGCTAAATAATTATGTACATATTATTATTGAGTTCATTAAATTATTTACATATTATCTATTATATAAAAATGAATCGCTAAATGTTCTGGTAAATCTCGTGAACAACTGAACAGATTTCGCTAATTCTTTTAGCACTTTCCTCCGAAGAAAAGTAGCTATTGAGGTTGCTCTCATGACGGAATTTTTGAAACATTTCTTCAAATCTTTATCGATCCTACCTAGTAGACACCGAAAATGACCCCCGTTAAAATTTATATATATATATATATATATATATATATATATATATATATGTCTGTTAACACGATAGCGGCCACAGTTTTTGTTTTTTCTTCACGAAACGTGGTGTATAGCGTTCAATAAGCAAACGATTGAACGAGTTCGTTAACCACCAAAATCGGTCCACCGGAAGGGGGGATTTACCCCGAACCCAAAACACTAATTTGACCATGCCAGCCGTAATATTGGTTAAACTAAATCGGTTCATTAGAAGGGAGGGTTTACTACGGACCCACAATACCAATTTGCCACTACCAGCCGTGATTTTTGTTATATTTCGACGAAACTTGGTATTCGTAGTGGTAATCTAGAGAGAAAAGTGAGATGTAAAAATAAACTAAATCGGTTCATTAGAAGGGGGGGGGGGTTTACTTCGGACCCAAATTACTAATATACTCATACCGGTCGTAATTTCTGCTGTATTGTAACGAAACGCGGTATATGTCACGGGTAACTCATGGGAAAGAAGTGTTGTAAAAATGAGCTAAATCGGACAATCGGAAATGGGGGTTTACTTTGTAATATATTGCAATAGAATAGCCAGCCAGACGTAGGTTCGCAAGGCCGCCGGAAGGAGCGCTATCTCCCACTAGAGGGACTGTATCCTGTTCCTGCGTCAGATCAAAAAACGAAAATATGAAGATTTTTGTATTTATTAAGTAGTGTTGTAGGTACCTTGTGTAAACATAACTCTGGAAGCAAATTAATAATTGAACAGTTACTCATTACAAAATTAAAAGAGAACTATTCATGTTTTTATTTTATTTATGTGGGATATTTTAAGCAAATTGTTCTGGAAACCAGTCTACACAACCCAAATTCTGAGGAAAGTGCTTAGTTATGCAGGTCCTGCGTGACGGACTTTTTTTTATAATATTCCTTGAAGTATGAGGATGGTTCTTACGGAGAGAAAAATAAAAAAATTGCCTGAAAAAGTCTAAAAACAACACTTTTCGGGTCTTTTCCACTTCCTTAACGCAAATTCATTTTTAAATAAAAACATATGTTCTCAATTATAATATTTTTAACAGTTAACGTATTTGGTTATTTCTGTATAAGCAAAAAAAATTAAAAAAATAAGAACATGTAATCACTAGGTGACATTAGAATCACATGTTAATAATGCAATTTAAATTAATTTATATTTGCATTAACGAAGTAAAAAAGTCTCCACTTTTCTATACTCCCATACAAAAGATTCGTAATAATTCTTTAAGGTCAATTTGAACTTTAATACCATACCATAAAGTGTTAGTTGAGGGGTTCTGGGAAGGCAAAACAATTGAGTGACATTAGTATCGTATGAATATTAATGTCAATATTTGTCAATATTTATACGATGGTAACATAACTCAAAAACAAATTGACTATGGTAAAATGTAAATTGTCTGTGGTAAAATGTCACTTGAAATATCTCTTTGCTGTGCATCTATAATATTACTAAATCTAAAAGCCACAAATTTTTATAAAATTACTAAAGTGTTGTGTGTTTGTGATTTATTAAATATGCCTCCTATAAGACGGCGGAAAAATTTAGGCAGAAGAACCCGAAATTCAAAGAATGAAAAAAAAAAAGAAGAAATTAACTATCAATCTAATTGTACTGCCAAGGAACGTGAAAATCGCAATGAGATTGAAAGAATTCGGTTAAGACAGACCCGTGAAGCGCGACATTCGACTAATAATGGTGCAAGTTTGAAACGAGCTGCTGTGAATTCATTACAGTGCCTGCAGCTGTGTTGCTATTGGACCTATGAACTCAGTTTAACTATAAACAAATCCCAGGGAAGTCATTAAGTGTTTGTGGTATTAATCTAGAAAACCCATGTTTCTCGCATGGTCAATTGTATGTTGCCTGTTTCCGTGTTGGAAAACCATCTGTTCTGTTTGTTTACGCGTCAGGTAATGAGACAAAAAATATCGTGTACTATTAAGTAGTACAATAAAAATAATACTTAATTTAGAATAAGTAAAAATAAAATGAAATATAATAAGTAGGTATCATAATAAGAAATATGATATTGTAATTTTCATTGTGATTCTTGGTGACTATTAAAACAATTTTAAGTGTTTTATAATTTTTATTTTTTAACAAAATGGAATTGTTGACTTATTAAGTTTCTTTTTTCTTTTTTTTTTATCTTACTAACTGACCCGGTGCCCCGAATAGCAGAATAAGTATTAAAAAAAAATAAAGAATCGACTGTTAGGCGGTACGAAGTTCGCCGGGTCAGTTAGTATACATATAATTATTTGAGTTCATATGCTTGCAGGTACTTTATGCTGCAAAGAGGGTTCTTAGGTGTTGCGTACCTCTTTTTACTCAATACTTTTGGTTTTTCTTCCGGGTTATATGAATTATAATTATTATAATAACATAACTATAGTATTTTTGCATAGAAAATGTTTTTATGTTGACGTAATATATAATAAATTATGTTTTGAAAGTTTTTTTTCCAGTTTTTTATAATTATTGGTTCAATTGTCCCTGACTAGTGGTTCAAATACCCCCTAACTGTGGTCAATTGAACCATTTGGCACGGAAACACATATTTATAATTCGTGAATAATTCGTGGCTAAATTTTGTATGGGGAATTATAATATTCACATATAACTGTCATTTCATATTAAAAAAATATATATTATTTTGATTTAATTCAACTAGAAAATAATTTCTAAATTCTTTTTAGCTCGATTGATCCCCTTCTTCCTTACATAAATTATAAAGGATAATTAAATAAACCCAGAAACGCTGCAGCGCGCTGTATGGATTCATGTCCGTATTAAAATGAACGGTTAACCCAAAATGGATGAAATGTGAATGCAGGCTCATTATACTATCTGTTCCCCGGGGTGCCATGCTACACCTACTTTCTGCCTATGACGCTCCCCGTATCAAGATCTACCTGTGTGTCAAGTTTGGTCAAAATCGGTCAAACCATGTGGATTTGTATAAGGAAAAAACAGATAAACAGACTGACAAACAAACAGACAGACAGGTGATTTTCATATATATAGAGTATTTTTATATATTTGTGTACATTGTGGGAATCGCTCTGCTGTTCGTCTCCAGACTCCATGGTGCAGACGGAAGCGACATCTGTGAATACAATCCATCCACTGAGCTATACAGACCTAGCGTTTATGCTGACCGGAAGGAAATGGAGGCCTTGAACTAGTTCCTCCATTACATAATCCCTAATCCATTTGGTCGTGTAATGCTTTCCATCCGGCTTAAGATGAATGCCCCGGGTACACCTTTTTAAACTACCCGCACATTAGGGGGCTGTTGGAGTCATGTAATCAACCTTATTCGGTTAAACAATTAAGATTTTGAATAGGAAATTGAATGAGTAACACAGAGAAATCCAAGATATGGAAAAACGATACCAAGGAAAATGGCTCATCAATATGCTGGCTTTTACTGTAGTGTGATCTATGGGACAAGATGGAAAGCGAAAGAGAATAGAGTCCGACTCTGGATTTGGAACTGTGACATCTTAGTTCGCTTCCGCTCTTATCCCTGGTGGCATTTGGAAAACATGGAATAGAAATTGTGATTACTTTGTTTTGTTATTTCGTGAAAAATGTGAACACCCCCCTGCAAAAACATTTTGATGAAAAGGGAGATTTAAGTGCCACAATGCTCAGAAAACTGGCACTGAAATCTGCATCAAACAGAGACAAAACCCCGTTCAAATGAACGAAACCGACACATTCGCATATCAAGCACCGATTTATTTAAATGAGATCGCACCTTTAAAAATTGCTTAACAAACAATTTTTGTTGGAAAGCTTTCGAATACATGCTTTTCACCAAGATTTCCTAACTGGTTTAATTTAAGAAGATATGCAAAAATCCCAAGGAAAGTATTTTTTTCCGCTATAACCGAATTTAATCAAAATTTGACGTTTTTTGAGCCTGATAAAGCGAAAACAGGCAAATGTTACCGTATTTTCGTGATTTACGAGCTCTGAAGCATGTGATTTTCTTGTCGGGTCATGATGTCGATTTCAGAAGCTGGTTTTTGCTTCCTATGGAGCGAGGGACATTCATTTTTTTCAATTTTTATTCATTTATTACATTTTATAAATTTTAACGTCCATTTATTATTAACCCTGGAATACTAACCCTAATTCATCCTACACTATTACTAACTGTGTATCAATTTGACGTATACAAAGGAAAATGACGCAGAACTTGATTATCAGGGATAATGGAGAAATCTGTTGTTAAAAAAATGAATATTTGTCAATATTTAATACATAAAAATACAAATTAAAAACAACAAAAAATATGGACCATTTCCGGGGTATGGAATACTATTTTAGAACTTGGAATAGTTTTAACCAACTAAAACGCTTACACCTAAAATAAAATATTTTTTATGAACTAAGTAATCTTATTTTTTTTTTGTAAAGGTTTTATAACACATTTTTATCGATCAAAAAAATTTCGGGGGGGGGGGGGGGGGGGGCTGGAGCCCTCTTAGCCCCCATTCCTTATAGACGCCCATGGTCTTTCACGAGAGATGATAACTGGAATAATAGTAATACATAATATAATATCCCAATGCCTTCTCGACTTTTAAAATAATTACTGCGTTAGAAATGTGTATTTTGCAATTATTTACTTCATTAATTAATTAATAATTAATGGTGTAATTATATTTTAGGTGCTCGTTACTAACTCTGTGTCAAATTGATGCAATTTATGAGTCTTTATTACTACCTATGCACAGTGATGTGGTGTGGGTAAATCCCCAGTGGGTAGGAAAATATAAATTGGGTATTTACCCGGGTATTTAACCACAGGGAAGGTAAATACCCAAAAAGTGGGTATTTTCAGTTTTTGAGCTTGATACAACTTCTTTGAATATTTTTTGGTGCAAATAAGGACTGAAACTTACCCATTTGATCATAAAACCTTAATGAACATTAATAGGTACCCAGTAATATTTTAAAGAAAGTTAAAAGTCGGTCCGGGTAATTATGGGTATTTACAACTTAATGTATATCTATGAATTTTCATAATTACTTTTACAGTGGGGAAGGTTAATTTATTTAAAAAAGGTTTTAATGAAGCCTATTCAATTATTAAGGACTTAAATTTAAAAAATGGGCCAAAAACATTTTTAATGTTTATTATAATAGTTCAAAACCATTTTAAGTCAAGTTTAAGTTTGTGATCCATGTTAATATTATTTGAAATTATGCTCATACAATAGTAACAACATTACAGTAAGCGGAAATCTCACCATAAATGAAAAGGCACCTTCATGACAGAGTGTTTTGGGTACCAGAGTTGGGAAACTAGTTAACATCCTTGATCCAATTGTTGAACTTATCACTGCCATCCAGTTAAATTCCCCTTTGATCCACACAGTTCATAAGACTTACTGAAAACTCTTCAATAAAAAACCCAGAATCTTCTCTTTGAAAAACGGAGGAAAACCTGTTCACTGAATGGGAGAAACGCATTCAGTTTGGTGTTGGAAACCCACATCTTGCTGCAGACTTGTTGAACTCTTCCATTTGTTTTCTGTGTGAGTTAGGCAGAAGCATGAGATTCAAATCAGTTGATCTTCGGAAAAACATAGCTGACTATAGGGACCAAGAGGGATTATGGCAAAGATCCTTTGTTTGGGAAGGTCTTGAAGGCAATGTCAAAGAAAATAAGTCCCATGTTATGGTGGAGAGACTTGAAAGGTACATGTGTTTTGATCAATGAGTAGGTAACTTAATTTGTGCTTTGAGAAATTGTGATAATCCTAGTCCAAAGTTTTAGCTGAGGCTACATTTTTGTGAATGCAGTACAGTAGTATCAAATTTAGGCAAAGAACTTGTTTTATTGGTAGTCGGTAGGTCCATGGCAAATTTTCAGGTAATAATTTATTATTTATTAACCTCTCAGAGATCCCATTTTATAATTTATTATTGTTTTAATAGTTTCTCAGTGTTGCAATAGCTCTAAACTGGCAAGATCCATCACATTTTACAATATTCGATTACTAAGTCGAGGTTTAGTTAAATACCCGGGTATTTAGGAAATTGGGTATTTACCCTGGGTATAAACCCTGGGTATTTACCCTTAAGAATAAATACCCGGGTATTTTACAACACTATGCATCAGGGTGACGTAGACTTAATACTCATATTACTAACAGTGCGTCAAAATGACGTAGAAAAAGTTACGTGTATTTCTAACCTCTACGTCAATTTGATGCACTGTCTTCTGGGAAAATCAAGGTCACACCTATCCAATCACTCGCTGAGAGGTGAAATCATGCTGGATGGGAGTGGGACGGATTGCACCAGGAATAGGTGGGGGGAGCCCGACTCTACCCCCATTTAACAGAAGAAAATGATATGCGTCAATATGACGCAGGTTAGTGTTCCAGGGTAAACTACAAATTTTAGGACGGGTTATCTATAGGTTACCACCCTTTTCTAACCAGGATAGGGCTGATGCCTTTTCTTTTTTCTAAACAAAAGTCACCACGCCTAGTGGGACTCGAACCCACGACCCTTTGGCATGGAGTATTAGCTTAAACGCAGGTTAAAGAACCGAATCTCAGAGATATGGATCATCGCCGGGTAGAGATCTGTATCAAGGCGTCAATTCAATTTTTGCCAATATGGCGCCGGGATTATCAACGATTTTGGTTGACTAGAGTTTCGATATAACCTTCAGCGAGCGTAAACGCGAACCACCTATCTTAATGGCATCATTGCTTGGCATTTCCGCTCGCTCAAGGTTTTATCGAATGTCTAGTCAATCCAACTCATTAATAATATAGATCAAGGATAGTTTTTCGGTGAATAATGGACCGATATGCAATTCATAATTACTTCGAAACAAACAAAAACCAAAGACATCGCGTAGCGACAAACAAAGAAGCATCAGTCACGTAAAAAACACCAATGTACAAATGAATTACGTTCTAAATAGAAAGCAAAAAGACGTTTACTATAAACACAATGACCAATAGAATTGCTCATAGGAATAGACCAATAAAAATGCCTGCGCTGATGATCCAGATCTCTGAACGAGACCCACATCTTTAAGCTGCGTTGAAGCTAATACGTAAGTACCGTAAATGGAATAAAATATATTATGAACTAGAATAAAATTATCGAGGTTAATAACATTACTTAATATGAGCATGAGATGAAGAATGTGGTACAATAAAAGGTGAAGTTTGGACGACAATGCTCATTAGCGGGGATTGTAATTTGGGAGAATGGAGGAAAAGGAAGAAGAAATGCTGGAGAATGGGCGAGCAAGCAGATACTAGGAAGTTATTGATCTAACCGCGGGTCTCCAAACTTTTTACTTCCGAAGGCCATTTTTTCTTGTTTTTCTTTTTGGTGCATCGACTGCTCAGGTCATTAGAACCAGCTTCAATTATCTCTCTTAAACAAATGTAGAAACAATAAACCAAAACAAGAACTGTTGTATAGTTATAGCATATAGTTTTGGTTATTATATAAAAAAGGTCGGAGTCGCGGGAACTGCGTTATCTTAGCGCGTTTCCATAACTTATTATTTCAAATCTTGGAATAGATATAGTTAATATTTTATGATAAATTAAATACCAACTTCAATGAAATATTGAATACGCACAGAAAACTTGCAGCAGCAGAAATTACGCACTCGGCATCTTCGTCCCCCTCGCGGAAAGCTCTATTGCTAACAACCAAATATTGTTTGACAATTTGCTTTTTTTTTTTTTTTTAGTGGCAAAGTCATATTACTGTTAAAAACAATTACAGAAAATAAAAAAAAAGGCAAAGAAACACAAAGAACCGTTCATATCAACGAAATCAACACTTTTGGTGTTTTAAGAACTTATTTCTCCACCCGAGATGTTTCCATCGTGAATTTCTTAAAACCCGTTTTTGTAGAGAATTTAGTAAACTTTCGATTGGTTACATCCCTCTTACCACGATTACCGTTCACGAGATAATTTAAAAAAATATACGGAAATTCTCATGTTTTTTAAGAAATCCTTTAGCACAGGTCCGCTCTTCCTCCATAGTAGGAAACCCGCTTATGAGGTTGACCTCATGGCGCAATCCGGAGGTGTCGACTAGAAGATTGAACATTTCAGAACCCCTAGATCTCGAAAATAACGGTAATTCAAACTTGTGTATGTGTGTATCTCTCTCTCTCTCTCTCTATATATATATATATATATATATATATATATATATATATATATGTGTGTGTGTGTGTGTGTGTGTGTGTGTGTGTGTGTGTGTGTGTGTGTGTGTGTGTGTGTGTGTGTGTGTGTGTGTGTTTTTGTGTCTGTTCGCTCTCTGCCAGGCTCAAGAATGGTATGTTTTTGATAAAATTTGGCACGAAAATCTTTCTTCTGATTTGAAATGTCGAAATTCGCGCGAAAAAAATCGTAACACCTACGTTTTCGAGTTCATATGCTTGCAGGTAATCGTTTTATAGGTTCCTTATTATAGACGATAAAACGATTTATAAGGCGATATCTGTAATCGTTTTTGAGAAAAGTGGGAAAAAATGTTTTTGTAACTCATTTTCGGTTTGGGTATTTATAATCGTGGGATTCAATAGAAATATTGTCTACCTCTTTGAAATTCATCTAAACTAAAATGTTTTGAATTTTGGTTACATTTGAAGTTACAAGGAACTATTAAAAACCAATTTTGGTTACAAGGAAGTATTCAAAAAAACTATTTTATTAATGGACATGAAATGTTTTGAGATCTTTGTATATTCTCGAAAACTTACTAAATTCTCTACAATAAAGGTTTGGAAGTAATTTTCGATGGAGCTATTCCAATCGGAGAAATAACTGTTTAAAACTTCTTTGTTTTTGTTTTTTGTTTTTTTTTAGCGGGGTTCCTCCCTCCCTTCATAGGGAGGAACCCCGCTTATAAGGTTGATCACATGAAACAATCCGGAAGTGCCGACTAGAAAATTTCGCGTTTCAGAACCCCTAATTTTTTTTTTGAACGGGTTTTTGTCTTTTTTAACTCACTTGTTAATTGGTTGTTTTCGTCTTCAAGTCCGTTTATCAGTAAAATTAGTATTTAGTAAAAGAAGGCGAGAAAATGAGATACTTATAGGTAATAGTGTTTTCCTAGAGCGAACGTTGAGAGGCGGGGGAGTAATTTCCGCTTTGGATACTGTCAGTTCCCTGTTGTGGCGCCTTAAACTTTCTTCTCTAGGAGATTTAAGTTTATATTTTTAACAAAAGATCAAACCCAACCAATAACTGCTGCTATTCCTTTGCTAAAAGCAGTAGGGATAAGCAGGGCTGCCACATGTCAGAGCCGGGCCCCCACTTCTCACAACCGAGCCCCCACTTCTCAGAGCCAGACTGAAAATTCTAGTACTTTGATATAGGACTTTGGACATTTTAAAATTATTTTGATCTTGAGTTTTGAGCGAAATGAGAATAAAAGCCGACAATCGGTGCAGCAAAGGTCACTTTCGGTACTTGTAGTTTTATAACGACTCCTAATGAAATATACTATTCTGGGACTGCACTTGTTTTGTCGTTCATGTACATTAAACAATTTGGATCCCATTCCAAAAATATAGGCTACGCTCGTCTATATTTCTAAACTCCATTCTTTTTACAAGCTCATAACCTTTACATTTTTTTTTCCAATTAGCGAGGATAGTGCCCCCACGGTGCCCGAGCCCGGGACAATTGTACCCGGTTGTCCCCCCCATGTGGCTGCCCTGGGGATAAGAACGGAACCGCGCTAAAATAGCGCAGTTTCTGCGAGTCAGGCTTTTTCTTTCTTAACTTCCTTAACTCCGAACGTAACCAAAATTTCGATATCTTAGTTTGTATGAATATCTAACATCTAGAAAATGTTCTTATATAGAAATTGTTTAGAAGGAAATATTGTACTATATTTTAAAGTGGCTCATAACATATTTTTCTTAATGTTTACTAACTTAATAATTTGTTAATGTGTAACAATTGACCAGGCGATTCGCCAAGTTGCGAAGCCTTATCAATAAATAAATAAATAAATAATGTTTACATTGTAATTGCGACTGTTGAAAGATTTTTTTGAATCATGACTGTATTTAAATCTTAATGTGCTCAAATAGGGAACAACTAAAATTGATTCCAATTATACAATTATTATGATTTATTTTCTTTCTAGATAAATTCCATCAACCTCCTTCAAGTCTTTTTTTAAAACTGTTTCATTCATCCGTATCTATTGGTGCGATAGCTACCATAATAGCAATAACAGTATGCCTCCTGACAACTGAAGTAGATTGGCTCAATACTGAATTCACATCTCTACAATTTGGTTACAAACAATACCTACTCAGCATATGGGTATCGGTAAGTAACTAGCAAACAAGTTGTGATTTTTATTTATTTTCTTGTGAGCTTCACAACTTTAGCAATTTGCTCTGAAGTTATGTTAATAATGAAGGAGGACTTATTGCTCTTATCAAGGAAATTCTAATTATAAAGACTTAGGGACATTGCAGGGAGTTATTTGGTACATAATGTAAATTCACCAATATTTCACCATATTATCAATTTTTGTTATATTAGAAAGCTATCTTATAACGGAGCAAAAAGTCTTACGTTTTCAATTTTTTGACCAATATATCGCACTAGTATTTCTAAAGTGACACAACTCAAAATAAAACTCATCTGAAAATATGTCACTCTTACCTATGTGGGGGGGGGGGGGCTTGGCATTAAAACAGACAGGAAGGGTGAAACAAGTGCTCTCTGGTGTTCAAGCTCTGAATCTATCTTTTATCTTATGAACACACTGCTAATGAAGTATGGATCATTAGCATATATTTCAAGAATTCCGAAAAATCTGACTGGCCACACCCGACAATTTAATGTTCGGATAGTACATCAGTGATGGGCGTTATTTTCTGTTAACTGTCTAAACTACTAATGATAATAATAATAAGCAGCTAGAAATAACAGATACAACTACAAATTCTTATCGAACAGTTTCATATAGTGTTAGGAAGTACTATGGGACAGTATTCACAGAAAATGCTGGTAACTACATTCCGATTTCCTACATTTATTTATATAAATAAATTCCTGAGGTTATACGAGCACCATATCCATCAATCAAAATGAAAATTACGTGTAATAATTGGGATAATTCGTTAAAGTTATAATTTGTGGATTCTTTTTCTTTCATTTTGATTTTTTTTTTTGTTTAACCAACATCTGCAATAATTGTTGTTTAGAACCCTAAGGTTTAAAGATAATGTTTTCTGTAGTAGATAAAGTTTTGATCGTTTTAATGTTCCTTACATTTTTTTTTCATTTGTGATGTTTTGAAGTAAACGTACAAATGCACAGCTTTATTCTTTTTCAAGTAATTTTATTATTCATCGTTCATTGTATTCACATTAAATGTTTATTTAATTATTTTAAATTAATGTTTATTAATTATTCACATTAAATGTTTATTTGCTTACGTTTCCATATAGACTTAATAATTTGCTAGTCGCCTCCGTTGCGATCAAGCAGTAAATAAATAAATAAATGTTTAATTTGTTTAAATATTTTGTAAATTGTTATTAATAATTATTATATTGATGTTCGAGAATTTTTGTTTTATTAATTTTGTTATCGCTAGACGACAAAGACTGTAGAGAATAGCAGCTAGGAAGACAAGGTTGTCAGCACCATTGCGTTAGTAGGGAGCGGAGAAAGGGATAAGAGAAATAGGTTGAGCCTAAAATCGGTCATTTTAGTGTGACCAGTGACGCGCGAAAATTTGATTTTTTGAATATGATTGTAAACAATGAACTTCAACGAATATATAAATACCAGGGGTTATATTTTAGACAATTTAGAATTATTTATTTTTGAATTCAGTTTAATGCAATTAATTTTACAGTTGACAGACTGCCTGTATTTCTTCCTCCATTCGGCTATGGATCTAATTGATGTATATTCCTCCCAGAAACCACATCTCATCAGATACAAAGCAATATTGCAGAATATTGCAAGCTACTTACTGTTCTCCGTGGTCTTTCCTTTGTCACTGGTAAGAGTAAAAATAATATTATTTATTCTATGTTGAATTAGTGTATACAATATCAGATGGATATTTACATTTTATTGCTGGGTTTCCATAATATTTCTATCACAAAAGTAAAAAATAACAATGATTTAAGTATTGATCATTCTTTCCAAGAGAAATTAACTAACAATTATAAATACAAGAAAGACCATACAATCTAATAGCCTTTCTGCACTATTCAATTTCCAGGTAAAGATTATTATTTGTTTATTACTGATTGGTGGTTTGTCCTGCTTCATTGTCATTCTTTGAGTTTGTTTCTCTATTTTTTTTTCCAACAGTCCAATGGTCATGTTGCTAGGATGCAGGGTTTCTGAGATATAAAACCCAAAAAATGGGACCTTATAACCCCCCCCCCTCCCCTCGCTCAAAGGCTACGGGTTGGGACTTTTGATGTATTGACCTCCTAACTAGTCCAAAGTTATGAAGTCAAAAATTTTGTTACAAGGATTCCCATTTATAGCTGTTTTTGAGCATTCATAGCCAGGAATGTTAGCAGCAAAATCAATTTACCAGAAACAAGAAAACATAAAGTGAGAAACGATTTCTTGATGTTTGTCGTAGAGCTTTCTGAGCGTAAGACAAAGTCTTCAAAATGTCATTAGAAAGGATTTAAATATATTGGAAACAATATACAGTGAAACCTCAATTAACGGACACCTCCCTACAGCGGACACCTCTATTAACGGACATTTTCTCTCAGTCCCGAATTTTTCTATAGGTAAAATAAACCTCTATATTGCGGATACCTCTGTACAAAGGACACGGACAGAAAAACCTGATTTTTTACCTCCTTACTACGGACAATTACAGCTAATGTTATTTATTGAAGCGTCCCCATCGGTGTAGGTTTCCAGGAAAATACGTTAACACTAACAAACATTTTGCGAGAATAAGATATAAACAGAATAGTGACTAGTAATCTCTTCCAAGGAATTTCACCACAGGAACCCCTTCCTTTTCAGCAGAAGCATATGATTTTCACGCTGGCAGATTACTATTGTTTTGCCTACGCGGTATCACGGTTCCGGGAATATTCTATAAGTCTGTTTGGTTAACATTCCTTACGCAGAACATCCCTCTCTTCACTTTTCAGTTAGTTGTTAGCTCTTGTTGAGTAAGTATCGTGCTTTCTCTCCAATATGTCTAATCGGAAATCTCTGACACTTAAAGAAAAAATTGACGTGATAACATTTTCCAGTCGCGAAAAATGTGGTGTGCGTAAAATTGCCGAGTTTTTTAAGCTATGGAAAACACAAGCAGCAAAAATATTGACAAAGAAAGATGAAATTTTGAAGAAATGGGCGGAAAATTGTGGCAAAAATGTTGTCCGAGAACTAAGAGCTTCTTTATGCTTTAAACTTTTTAGAACAAAAACTTTTGTTAAGTTTATACTTATTGAAGTTCTTTCTATATACTTAAAAAAAACTTGTTATGGGTAATCATTAAATAGTTAATTACTACATGAATTAAATGTACAAATTCGGTACGTATCCATCTCGACCAACCCCTCTGTATAGCGGACACCTCTCTATAGTGGACAACTTTGGTTCTCCCAGAGGTGTCTGCTATAAGGAGATTTCACTGTATTAATTATATCCATACCAAGTTTTCCAAATGACAGTAGAGATATGAAAGGTATCTAAACTCACCCTAACATTATTCAGTTCCTGAGAGTTAGACTTTTTATCCATGCATGCAACTCAAATATTTCTTTTTTTTTAGCTAGTTACAGCGATATTTTGGACGTTGTATGCTTGGGACAGAGATATCGTTTACCCTAGAATAACAGAGGAAGTATTTCCATGTATACTGAATCATGCGATGCACACTTGCCCTCCTCTAATTTCTTTTATTTATATGGCAGTGTCTAATCAAAAAGTCCCTCCAATAAAGCACACATTGGCTGTCCATGTAGCATTCGCACTCTTCTATTCAGCAAGTGAGTGTAGAAAAATATGGTGTTTAAATGTTTTAATTATGATGAATACAAAATATGCCAAGACTTATTTAGAATTATGTTTTTAGCTTTATTCTACATTAGGATCAGAGATGGGAGGTGGGTATATTTTGCATTGAAGGGGTTTACGTACACTCGAACTCTGTGTTTGAACTTTTTTTGTCTTTCTGCCTCTATTTTCTGTGTGTTCCTTGGGTATTACATAAATGGTTCTATACAAAGTAAGTAATATATACATACACATATAAGTAATTATACTGGTTAATAGCTACTCACATGTAGCTTTATAATGTTTCATCGAACTTTCTACACTAGAGCTGTGTTATTATATTTGTTATTTCATTTTTTAGTGGTGCATCAAAATCTAAGCCTTTAGTAACATATATATTCTTATAAGCTGTAACTTAACTAAGGGCATGTGGGACAGCCAACCAGAGCCCTGAAAGTGGTGTCATATCTCTAAGACAATGTACATTGTTGCCAATTGTGTCACTTTCCCTTTTGCTTTCATAGAAAACATTAATCTGTAAATGAGATAAGTTCTTATGAAAAATGTAAGAAGGAAATATAAATTTTATTACAATTTATATTGTCAGAAAGTGTTCTTTTATTTATGAAGTAGGTGGGGGGTTGCAGCATACTACATTTAGCAATCTTGCTCTGGTCCAATTTATTCTAGTCGCCCTCCCTAATAAACAATTATATGCCAATACAGCTGCCCTATTAAAGTCACCTGTATGCTATTAAAATGTTCGCTGCTAATGGATGATTCTGAACTTTTTTTAAGTAATGGTAGTTGATAAGGTCAGTGCACCCAGCAAGCTTAAAAATACAACTATTGCAATTTAAAGAATTAGTGAAATCAATAAAGTAAGAAATGAATTCATCTTTAATTGTTATTTTACTGTTTCAGGTCTGAAGAGTCATTTCAAGCATGAATAGCATCAGGCAAAAGCTAATTTTCAATGTTCTGTAAAGTGAAATACAGAAGGCGCTGTGGCCGTGAGTGCTAAGGTGTGAACACTCCATGCCAAGGGTCACACAGGGTGTCTACTACTTTTGTGAAAGCCAATTTCGGGACTTTTTCGTGACATTTTAATGATTTGAAAAGGAAATTTCATGAAAATAATTTCAATAAAAATGAAAAAGCCTTAACTATTGGCTTAATATTGGCCCTGTGTATAGAACTTCAATATTTAAGTCTGCATATATTTAATTAAAAAATGAATAATTGATTTGTACATGCATACAAAAATGGCAACAATTACGAATGCGCTGGATTACTTTACGCTCCGGTAAGAACTGAAAATTCGTGGCTTGATTTCTAAATTCATGACTTTTTCCTGATTTTCATCCCGCTTTCAATTTCGTGACATTTTCATGACTTTTTCGTGTAGTAGACACCCTGTCATAGATCCAATTATCACTAAGGATGTTGGCTTTTCTTTCGAAAAAAGAAAAATACATCAGCCCTATTCTGGCAAGAAATGGGTGGTAACGTCTAGACAACCCATTCCAATATCTGTGTTATTTATAAGTGGATCTGTGATGTATGCAGCGTTATTTGTGGAGTTCTCGATTTCGTAGAAGGTAGAAAAATGATGTCTCTCCACTGTTTTTCAAAGTATTTATTAGCAAAAGCTTTTCGAGAACATGGTTCTCATCGTCAGTGCATCTATTACTCCACCGGTAGTACTGCTAACAGCCTCTCCGAACAGGTGTGAGGTAATTACCTCACACCTGTTCGGAGAGGCTGTTAGCAGTACTACCGGTGGAGTAATAGATGCACTGACGATGAGAACCATGTTCTCGAAAAGCTTTTGCTAATAAATACTTTGAAAAACAGTGGAGAGACATCATTTTTCTACCTTCTACGTTATAAGTGGATGTTAAACACTTAAATAGGCTGTTAAAGATTGGTTGTTGCATTAAAGAGCAACACCCAGCAAACAGCAGTTAAAAATATATAATAGCCTATAGATAATAAGTTTGAAGTGACCTTTGTCTTGCGAGTGAGGTAGAAAGAAACATTAAAAAGTGCCTGGAATAATTGCGATTTGCAGGGAACATAATATCTCTGAAAATATCTCGCAAGTGAGTGCTTCAGACAATTCATAAGTACACACTTTCTGTCATCTCCAGGACTCTCTCGACCTTATGTTGTTAACACAATGTATAAGTACCTAAATTTAGTGTTTATAAATATATGTTTTGAATAAAGTGTTATTTTATTTACAGCTACAAGTTCCTTATGTTTTCATTTGTGAGTAGAGCATGTTTTCAGTATATAACTATTTCTTGTAGTTACCTTCTGAATAATATAATAATAATCTAAACCCACCAAAAAAATAAAAACAAAAAAAAAATCGAAATGAAAAAGAAGCGAGAGAATTGTTGTTCTTCAGAAATGGTCTGTATTTACTTATGCCTTGAATAAAGCCATGGAAGAATCGGCTTGAGTGCACACTAGGGAGAGAAATCTTCCCAACTATGAGCTACGAACGGACTTGTGCTCCCTCAGATGGTCCAGCCTTCACCACAATTTCATACAATTTTTTCATATTGGGCTTTGGACCAGACAATATTAGAGCTTAAAAACTTTTTTAAACAATTTTTTGATATTTTTTTTTGTGTGTGTGCATCTGCTGCCGTGGCCATTAGCACACTTTTTTTTTTAATATTATTTTCATTTTTTTTAAATATCAAGTCAAATATCCCGGGATTTGTGTAATGTATACAGAATATGATCTCTTTGTACGCATCAACAGGTAAAACGCAAAAGAGTTCCTTCAGAGGGACCTGAAATATTTAAAGGGACGGTGTAATACACGTTAAACCCTTTTCAATAGGGTCAAACTGCATTTTTATGAACTCTAGCACAAGAGTGACTAGAGTTTACAGAACTTAGCACTAGACTTCCACAGCAGTGGCTTTCAGTCCCGAAATGATAAACTGTCCTTGGTTTAAAAGTGGCTGTCAGAATACTGGGGAGACCAGCACAAAAGCATCAATCAGTCTATGGGGCACACCAGTACAAAAGTGGCTTACTGTCTCAAAAGGGTTAAATATCTGGAAACCGATTGTGAATTTGAAGTTAATGGAAGGAACTCATTTGGAATCATATATCAAATTGTCCACAACAATTTCCTTCCACTTCGAGCAATTTTTGGTCTAATATTTCAGTGGTAATGACTAAACCATTTATTAAGAAAATGGAAAGTGCCTAGACCACAAAAAATGATTATGATTTTTCAAAAATGAGGTGAGATCCAGTCCAGAAAGAACTTTTTGTTGTAAATGAGATAAAAAGTCCTCTTGGAAGGGGGTCTGCCGATACTGATACACTGTGCAACACACTTTTTGTGTAAGATGCCGTTCTTTCTCAATTGGATTTTAAGGGCATAATAATAACTCTTCTAGTGTAATAATTTATTTTTACGCACATTTAGTTATTACAAGAACATTAATAAAAAGTAACATAAAACAACAAATAACAAGACATTCAATGACTTTTAAAATGGAGAGGGGGATATTCAGGAATGAGAGTTAGAACAATTCAGAATAGGTGTTTAAACCTTGTTGAAAGCAGCAATGTCTACACTTTGAACCTAGAACAAACCACATTATTACTAGAATGTTAAAAAAAAAAAAAAAAATAGATAAATAGAATCTTGATATAAAATGATAATAAGTAGCATAAAAACTCATTAGCTCTTAATACTTAAAACAATAAATAGAAAAACTACATAACAAAGAGCTGGGAAAAATTATCTATAGTAATAGATGACTGAACTGTTCACCACCTTAAATTTTATGCTTGATCGATAGCAATAAAACATTTGGTAATGACCAGGCAAGACATTCAACTATAAATGAAAAACAATATTTATATTCCTTGCTTATTTTTATAAAATTCTGCTATTATTAATTCAAATTGTACACAGGGACAGGGAAAATAAAAGTGGCCCTAGGAAGTCATAGCCTCAAACAAAGACATACTCCTTGACAGCCACAGGAGGAGTGTTAAAGTAAATATCAGAGGGCTAATCCAATCAAACTTCAAAAAATTAAATGTTTATCTTGCTGTAATTTTATGTGAAAATAAAAACTTTTATTTTTTAAAACCTTTCAGTTTTGAGTTAGTTTATTTAATTTGCATCATATTAATTTTCCAATCATTTCCATTTATTTACTTTTTTTTTTTGGTAACAGTAGAGTAGACTCTACCCTATCCTTCACTCTCTCTCTAATCCGGCAGTTTCCGAGAGGAGTAAGTGACGGATCTTGGAACGCAGCAGAGCTAGACCGTCTCGAGGGTTCCTAGGAAACCTTCCCTAGCCAAACATTTGTTTCATGGCATTTCATTGAATTGAAGTCAAAGAAGGCATACATGTTTCGTTTTAGAGGCAGGAACTTGTGTTTCTAATAAGAAAATAAATGTTTCTACTAAGGCCCCTATGGCTGGAACACCTGATTTTAACCAGTCCAGTTCAAACATTCGTTGCGAGTGGAGTGCAAGTTTTAAAGTAATTTTAATAATATGTACCATTTTAAATATTCAATATTAAAAATGGTAATTATTATAATATCCTCAAATAATAAGGTTCTCCAAATATATAAGTGATGCTTCTAAATGAATTCCCTAATTCGACTGTACCCCGGATTAGGGAGAGTCTACTGTACTTATATTATTTATGTCTCTACACATTTTTTTTTTTTTTTTTTTTTTTTTTTTACGGCGCATCGACAAATCTTGGCCATTAGCGCCGACGTCCAGGGTGCAGCCAGGAATTTTCTCAGCGAGCCGTGGGATGAGAAAATTCCTGTCGCCGGTGGGGATCGAACCCACCATCTCCCGCTTATGAATCCAGCGCGCTAGCCACTAGACCACGGGAGACCCCTCTACACATTGTTATTATTTAGTTCACTTTTTATGTTTAAACAAAAATGATATGCATGGAATATCATTAGTCACACCATTATTTGTTGTAGGGGGTACTAGTGTAGAGAAAAGTGTTATCATTAGAAGAAGAATTTAAAAATATAACTTACGTAGTCTTCAATTTCTTGGATTGTCTCTTGTAGCCAATCAACAGAGACTTTTTCATCTTCTACAACACATGAAATCTGGAGTTTGTGAATACCATAGGCCAATGGGACGAGTTTAGCTGTAATAGCAAATAAAAAAAACATACGTTATATAAGTATACAAACCAAGGCAAACAAACAAACTTCTATTGTTAGCTCATTGTGAAAATGTTAGATAAGCACGACCAACAAACTTCTTGAAGGAATTAAACTATTCCGACATACTCCGACAGAGCTCCTCTATCAATTAGGAGATTTTAGTATAAAAACAATCAATAGAAGTATAGGATTAATTGAGACCCATTGATAACACCATCTTTCACCTTATAAAGTTTATTACACGATAACTTTTATTTTTTAATGTCATGAATATAATTTTTAATTTAAATGAACTGGCCTTAACAGAAATAAAAATATGCTTATACATAGAAAACTTAAATAATTTAAAAAAAAAAAAAAAAAAAAAAAAAAAAAAAAAAAAAAAAAAAAGCTTGCAAACTGAGATTTCAATAATAATAACATATATTTGAGCAACATCATTTTTTTAAAAAAATACAATAATTTAAAAACATTTAACAGAAGATATCTTTTTTCTGTGGAGATTAACTCTTTTGGCGCTGAATATGGCAGAAACAATAAATACCGTGAGAGGGGAGGAGATTATTTAGACAGACCTGACCCTCTATGGACTGAATTTTCTCAGTCGTCCTCAGTTAACTTTCCATCCATAATGTTCCTCTGAATTTTATAGTGATTGAATAAATTTATATTCATAAGAGGCTCAGAGCAGGTATACGGTGTATAGCAGCCAGTGTCCTAGTAGTGCCTTTCAAGTAAGAAAATATTAAGAATCTCAGATATTAACCCTTTCTGGTCAGTGAGCTTCTCCAGCAGCCACCTCACTCTTTAAGGTATAAGGACGGTGGCTTCTTTTCTTTTGTTGTATTTAGTTCTATAAGTTTATATTTTTGTATAAATCTGTATTTGTTGTATTTTATTAATAATTTTAGTTAAAATTATTTTGAATTAATCTTTTCTTATTGCTAATGTAATAATTATAAATAAAAAAAAGGTAACTAGGTAATTAGTAAACAATTAGAGTTAGGAATTAAGTTTTTCGAATTATAAAGTATAAAAAAGAATTTTCAAAACAATATAAATATATAAAAATCTAATTTGATAAGATGTTAAATATTTTTTAAATATCACCATTGATATAAGGAGAGGGAATTTTTTATTAAGAGAAAAAAATTCTATTATTAATTTTTAAAATATTTACTATATGAAGGCTTTTTAAAACACGATTTGATAATTTTAATTATATTTCCATTTCAAATATTGGAGGCAGAAAACATTAAATATTTGAAGAAACACAAAATTAACTTTGAATAACCTTGAAATGGCTAAAAACATGGCAATTGTGTGCGTGCGGGAAGGCAGCTAGTAGTAGTCAGGAGGGACATGCAGTTATCAGGAGGGTCTCGTCACCATGTACCCGTGGTCATACGACTGCCTCCGTCTCCATAGGGTTAAGAATTCAAGGGCAATTCACATATTCTTGTAGAAATCATAGACTAAAGAAAGGACAGACCGTATACTTAAAATAAACTGTAAATAAAGCTAAATACTTGATTAATATCTCATAACTTACATGCGCCCCACACAAGACCATCTGTTTGAATTTTCCTCACTTCCTGTTCCAATAATTTCATATCAGTCTCATCATCCCAAGGTTTTACATCTAGAATTATATTCGACTTAGCGATGAGTACAGGCTCTGAAAAGAGACAATACAGATTAAAAAAAATAAAAAGTTGTTTTTACTAAACAAGACAAGAAATTATTATGACTAGTTTGTTGTTGAAAAATCAGATAAAATATATAAAACTAAAGCTTGTTCAGATAGGTAGAAAAGTTCAATTTCGCATGCACGAAATTTTGAAGGGAAATATTCTCGACTGTTTGTTTCTCAAGTAAGTGAAGCTAACTGAAAACACTTCTCATTCATGGAGTCTCTGGATACACTGTCAACTGGATCACATCCGGTCGGGCTCAAGCTCCGAGGTCGCACCATGGAAGTACAATTTACACAGTACCAAACACCGACAGTTCCGCCATTTGCAAATTCTAATGTCATGGAACAAAATGATATGTGAAAACCTGCAAAAACTGATCATGCCATGTTTCTCTTTTTTTTTTTCTTTTTTTCTTCTTTTTTTTTTGGTGCTTCGACTGCTAGGGTCATAAGCACAGAACAAAATGGAACAGATACTATGCTAATTATTTTTTATTTAATTTTTTTTTGGAGGGGGGGCAGATATATTTCGTTAAGGTAAATAAGATAAGACAAATAAAACATGGGAAATATCTTTGAAAATATTAGTAGTCAGATTGTAAGCAGAGCCAAATGGGCACAGTAAATAGTGTCTAATATCACCCAACATTGGTCTGCCTGGCAGAGGAGAAAAGCCCAATCTTGGAGGACAGATTTTTTTTTTTTAATTGGATTTAAGGCGTGTCAACCTTTGAGGTCATTAATGCCAGAGGAGGACAGATTGTTTATAGACACACATAGTGAAAAGGAATATTTCCATTAAAAGTTTACGAATGCGCAATTGAACTTTTCCATACATTCGAGCGAGCAGTAATAATGAAAATTAGGCACTCAGCAAGAAACCAATGTATCATATATGTAAAAAATTACTTTTTGCCTTTTTAGCAGCATATTCAGCAAGACGCTGTTCCTTGATTTTTGCCGCTTCAGTATCTTCCTCCTGGAAACAAAGATAAAAATTAAATTGGCAATAAAATAACAACGGAATACTTCTAAAACATTTCATTTAGAGAATGGAGTTACTTGAAATTTTAAAAACTAAACGCCTACAAATACATCACTTATTTTTAGCAAGGGGTTATCTAAAGATTTCCATACCTCTTTCTGGGCAGGATAAGGCTGATGCCTTTGGTACTTCAAGAAACATTTTAGAACACCTGAAAATTGATTTTAAAAATATTGACGCCTTAGTTTTTGCAAAAAGTGGTGTACCCAAATTAGCCCTCTGGGCACTCAGAGACAGTCATCAGGAATACATCAAAGATGAAAATGTTCAAATTTCTCGGGAACAATTTATTGAAAACATTTGTAAAATTCAGACATAAAAGAAAATATAAACTTAATCATAAAGCAAAAAGCACATTTTTATTGAAAAAATAAAATGTGTTCAGCACAAAATTCAATTATTTACATTTTTGTATGAAATGACTAAAAACAGTCAATACAAAGAACTACTTTACAATTGCTGCACACTCATAAAGTGCAGATTATTCCAGCGCAACTATTCATTTTCTTCTTCGTGTGGCACACGGGTCTTTGTGGTCAAAACGAATTGCATCGATGACACTAGCAGAAGAAATATATCTCCCCAAAGACCCTGGATATGCTATAGCATAGCGAGTGGGGTATGTTTGGGATAAAAAAGATAAGATACAACAAAATTTAATAGTAAAAATGTAGCTTCAATTAGGCGGCATGAAAGAAGCTAAGCTCGTTGGAAAATGTTGCAAAGTGCCCAGGTGGGATAATAAGGGAATGCCTCATTGTAACACAAACCCCAGAGTTGCACTAGAATATTTTCACATTTATCTACTACTAAATACACTGTGACTATCTGAAAGTAAAACAAACCACAAAAGAATATCTGGTTTTGTATTTTAGTGTACCTACACCAATAAACTGACGAGTTCCTCAATGTTGAAATTTTCAATCATTTTTAGAAGCACATACACAGGACTGGGAGGTGTCTGGAACCAAATTAACTCAATCCTGGGCATGGAGTATGTCTAAGCTAGTAACCAATAATAAGTATGATAGGTCAAAGTCCAACACTAGACAGGAATTCCCAGAATTGTGAGGCCTGGAGAGCTGTGCCTCTACTAGCCCGCTGGCCACTAATGGGTTAAGGTACAAAAATGTATGCATTTTTTCTTTTACTATAGGAAAGCTACATACATTCATTTCCTTAAAGTTTTAGCATAGATCAATCATAGTAAATTCTTAAAACACGAGAAAGAATTATATATACGAGAGACCATCAAAAGAGCAGAATATTTACAGGTCTTAAATAAAGAAAAAGGACTTCAATAGGTTAAGCAAATTTTTGATACCTACCATTTTGCGAAGTGGAAAGAATCTAATAGGCTGTTCATAATGGGGAAGAATGGATGAATCAGAACTTTGAAAAGGCCACCATAAAAGGGTAGCATACAGACCTTAAAATATTAAGGCATGCAGCCCAATTGAAGTTTTTATTTAACTGTCTATATTACTTTAGACATTTGGACTATTGACGGTTGAATTGAAAAAAATCATGTTTTCTCCTTCATTTGACTTCCAAGCAATAAGAAGAAAAACATTTGGCTATAAGGTACAAAAAAAAAATGTTTTTTCCTTACAATGCTGTTCTTCTATGCTTAATTGCTTTTTTGCATTTGAAATAAAAATTTTGAAAACCTAAATCAAATTTATGCAAACATTCTGTAACGCAAGTATAAAATGTAAAGTTCTTAAGCAGAATGTTGTAAAATAATAAAATATTTAGAATAATTTGTTGTTTCATTTTGATATGTGCGCCCCACTTCAGCTTATTCAATTTTTACTTGACACCAACCAATTTGGTTTGGGCTTCCCTGATCTAAAGGATTAAAAAAAGGAACCAAACCCCTTGCCAACATCATCATCTGATTTTCGAAGAATTGAATTCCCTTCTCTTGTCAGAACATCTGAATTTGTTTTGCTTACACCCGAATAAAAAAAATAAAAAATGTAAAAGCGTATAGCATAATTACCTCTGAGTCAGAACCGAACAAATCTACTCCATCGTCATCATCATCATTGTTCTGTTGTGGAGGAGGTTGTTTTGGTGCAGGGGCTGCCTTCTCAACTGGCCGGCTAGCTGAAGCAGCAGCTGCTGCAGTTGCAGCTTGCAATGCTTTTTCTAATGATAAGATTCGCTGTTCCATCTTCTCCATTCCTAAGTGGATGAAGAGCAAATAAATTTGATGAAATGCTCACTACTCATTATGCGAAAGGCAAAATACTCTCAGGAAGAAATTATACAACTTCTAAGCAAAACAACAAAGTTCTTTTAGCAGGAACTGCGTAATTCTAAGTTTCAATTCAATTCTTGTAACTGGCGTGATTTTGAAAGCTTAGAAAGAACTAAATCAAAACTTTTGAAAATTCAAACATCATTCTTTTGAATGAGGTGCTTCTACAGAAATCGAAGCCTCTACGTTTCTGGAGGAAATTTATTAAGACTTTCGAATGATCACCTGACATCTACCACATTTTACAAAAGCTTTCATATTTCGAGAAAACAATGAGGTGTTAATTTTTTTTTTCAATAATTCAGCCACTCCTAAGTCTACCTAAATTTATATATTTTAGTATTGATGAATGTGTGACTTGTGGGAAACATTCAACTTTAATGAGCCCTGAAAACAAAAAATCTATTTTTCTTCCTCCCCTTTTCTTGACAACTAGCTAAAGATATCACCTTGGATGTGGTTCATTCAACTTTTCATCGCAAAGTATCCAAAACAAGTGTCCTTGGAAGAATATTAACTCTTACGAGAGGGTAACCCGCACGACTTTAGCTGCACTTGCAGCGTAAGCCTTTTCACCCACCCGTTTTCAAAGGACGGCATTAAAATACCTGAGCCTCCAACACACATCTCTTCTTATTTTCCTAATAAGCTTTTGTTATTTCTTTCTTAAAAAAGTTTTCTGCCATGATTTTCGGTGTTGATATTTTTATACATAAACTGAACATGATTTATAAATAACATCAACTGGTAAAACACAAACCAGGCCCTTCAGACCCTAACTATGCAAAGGGAGCGAGTAGCAGAGAGAAACTGCTTTAGTTCTCCCAACTGTAAAAACTGTTTTTTTTATGAACTATAGGGGATACAAGAGAAAATAAAGTTTAAAAAATGTACTGCTAGATTTTGCAAAAAGCTGTCACAGTGGTGGCTTTCAGTTCCGAAGCGATAAAACGGTCTTGCCACCAGTCTCAACTGGTTTAATGCATAACCGTTCGTACTATGACATTCTGCACAAAGTTTAACTGATTCGTCAACTCTTGTCTTCTGACTTGTTATTCATTACATAGAAAGAATCTTTTGCTTAATTTTATTAAAATAAGTCCAGTTCTGATAACGTAGACGTTTGGGTCATTAGCACCAAACATATATATAAACATGAATGATTTTCAGTAGCAAAATATCCTACAAAATGAGCATTTGTTTCACCATGTAGACAGAAAAAATTTTTGTATATAATAGTTAATGTATACTATATTTGTTTTGTAAGCTAGAACAGTAAAAGTTCTATATAAACACAGATCATTCTATGAAAATAAATTTAAAAATGAATCTTACGTGTAGTCAGTTCTTGGTTTTCTTTTTCAAGGGTAACCAGGCGATTTGTCACCTCAACACTAACAGTATTTGAAGTTACGGCGATGTCATCAATCTGTAAAATAAATCAATGGTGTTATACAAAATAAAAATAAAAATAAAAAAAAAAAAAAAAAAAGAAAAACTACATGCAAATTATAAGAAAATAGATTTTGAAAAAAAAAAAAAATAGTCATTGAGACTTGTTAATTAAACCGGAAATTCAAAACTCATAAAGCAAACCATGCAACAACAAAAAATATATTCAAAATGGATAAAATCAATCACTTTTATTAAAGAGAAAGGCAAGGATGAATTTCATTTTGTACATTGGAAGTTTAACAAAAGGAATCCAGAGTCAATCAAGCTTGTTAATCACTCAAATTGAAAGTAAAACATGTTATCTCATGGCAAACATGTTACTGGATAAATATATTTCCTAATTACAGCCTAGAATGAATATACTCCTCTAGCAAATGGAAAATTGTTCAATTTCAATCAGGAAAAACAATTAAATTACTTTTTTATTCAGAGGTTCATCATCATAAGGCATCTACATAATTAAAATAAAATAAAAAATATGTAGGAAACATCTCCTATGCCACTAATAACAATACAGATGCATTGAAATGAGGTTTATAGTGATACAATATCACAACTTAATGTATTGTATCATTATATATTTCATTTCAATGTATCTGTATTCTTATTAGTGACATAGGAGATATTTCCTCCATCTTTTTCATTTTACTTATATTTTATTAATAATTATGTTCATGCCTGATGAAGAACCTGAATAGGTTCGAAACATCGCCAATATAAACTAATAATTTAAAAAAATTTTGAGGAGCCACTCCTGCCACTTTCATCAAGAATCCATTGATCCTTTCCCACCCTCACTTCAATGAACAAAAATATTGATAGTTGGAAACAATGAACATTTTTGCTTATCTACAATTCAGAATGACAGATCAGCGATATAAATCTGCAAGGCTGTGGATATTAGTGTTTCAGTTTATTAATACAGCTTGGTAAAAGACTGTCAGTGAGGAAAAATACTTACTGCAAGAATGAAATACAAACCACGAAGTTACTTAAAGGCACTATGGATTACTACACACAGGAATGGCGTTAGTGACCTTAAGGGTTGACACGCCATTATAATAATTAAAAAAAAAAAAGTTACTTATTGCGGCTAACTAAAAACGATGAAAAAATTAGTAAAATTTAAAATCTTCGTTTTCAAGAGATGAATAAGGAATATAATGTTTGTTTGTTTTTCAAATCTATCCATAAGCCTTAATCTTTAGCAAAAGGAAAATAAACGTTCCGGCAATTTTCTTGTTTCTATCTATAAATGCAACTAGAAATATCTAATACAATAAAAATATATAATGTGGAACATCAGTCATATAATTGTCCTGGTGTGTGTTAGAAAAATTATTTCCATTATCAAAGTTTGACATCATATAACTATGGCATTCCTGTGGGGTTTTTTTATCAAGAATTATGCTTAAAATAATTATAACTATCAAACAGCTAGAAGAGAGTTTACTGATAAAAACTCAGATTCACAGAATATGCACCATCTTAGAATCTTTCGATAAAATGCTTAGTCTAGGTGTGATTTGGAAAGCTTAGAATAGAGCTTTTAATACGTTTAACTCTCCTTTAATGGAATGAAACCAACAATTCAGGAACTTCAAGCACCGTTTTCTCCGGCTAATAAGTTTGGTGAAACACTGACTACTCTCTATGTAAAAGGCAAAACATTACTATCAGGAGAAAATCATATAACTTTTAACTAAAAAAAATGATCAGTAGATTAAATAATAGGATGATTAAGTAATTAAATGATAGGAACTGCATAACCTCACCAGATAGTTTTTAGCAGGAAGTTAATTAGGTTTTTGAATTTCATAAATGTCTTGGACATTTTTAACAAAATATACATAAGGTGCAAAGCTACATAATATGATTTTAGATTGGCTTGGTGAATCTGAGGCAAGCAGTACATAGGGCTCCTCGCCCTCATAAACCTTTCATAACTTTGAACCAGTTAAAGATAAACTTATGTAATTTTACACAAGTATTGTGAGTAAAATTGGAAAGTTATATAACTCTACATTGAAGCGTTTCTGAGATATAGGCAATGGAAATTGGAATTTATAAGACTCGTTTATCAAAATTATTAGGCACTTCCCAAAAAGCTAAAGACATGACATTTTGCAGGATGATAGACATTAGGCTGAACCCCACCATTCCTTCCGAAACCCATCTTGTGGAGTATCAAATGAATCGTCTCGGTAAGGAGAGTCGACAACTAAAGGAAAAATACAGAAAAGTAGAGTTTGGACCTTTCCAGGGTTTTTTGTATACGCACAAAAATGCCCGGCAAACAGCTCAATGCACTACGAAGCGCCATCTTCCTCAAGCCAAATTTTGACGGTGCCAACTCAAAATTCACTAACAGCAAGTATTAATACCCCCTAAAAAAACTTGTAAGACATAATGTCTGCACCAGGATTACTTAGATAAAGAATGATTTGGATACACACATTTATTATACAGAGCGGACATGTTCACACAACGTGGGCAGCGACACACCAGCAAGAGCCCGCCAAGTAAGCTTTTTACACATGAGACACAGTCTTGCCATAAACAAATATTATTATTAATTTCACTTAAACTATTCCTAGATTATATATATCTAACAAAACTAGTGTTGAAAAACGTTCCTGGACCCTCCAAAAACAGTTTGCTTATGAATGTTACCATATTATAGTATTTGGCCATGTTTTACGTCCTTAATACCTTGTAAGAACCTAATAATACCCTCGCACTTATTTGTGCATTGGCCAGTTTTTGTTAAATTATGACAGTTTTAACTTACATAGAGTTCATACAACCCTGATCGTTTTAAGCCATCAAAGAGTTTATAATAATCCTGAATCGTTACCCTTTGGGCCTGAATCTTTAAATGCCAGACATTTTATAATACATCTAATCGTTATAGTGGCCATAATTTAATGAGAACTGGCCAATTTGGAAATGCACAAATAAGTGAGAGTGTATTATTAGGTTCTTCACTTATAAGGTATTTATTAAGGGCCCAATACTATACTATATCATAACTTTCTTAGGCAAAATGTTTTTAGGAGGGACCAGGAACATTAGTTCCTCTTTTTTTCAACGTTTTTTTTTTGAGGGGGGGGGGTCATACATCTATATTATATATTACTATAATAAACAAAAATCTAATAAAAAAATTGTAGTAATGAGCCTTATAAGGATCCTATAATTATATGATGTATGCTTCACTAATGGAAATATTTTTTTTTTTTTTTTTTTTACAGAATATTGGCTTAGAAGCTGTTTTAATAAATATCCTTTTTATTTGACCAACATCTGCAGTAGATAATTTTGATAGCCAATATTTATTTTCTTATCTAGTGACTAAGCGGAAATGGTATGGGATAATAAAAATGT
The DNA here is from genome assembly GCA_946811695.1 of Gonocerus acuteangulatus. NCBI lineage: Eukaryota > Metazoa > Arthropoda > Insecta > Hemiptera > Coreidae > Gonocerus > Gonocerus acuteangulatus. The sequence continues at coordinate 28,679,062 of OX328123.1, read as the reverse complement.
CTTACACACTGTAAGGAATTTTTGATGTGCTGCCTAGCTTTGGCAACCTCACCAGCAAGGGAATTCCAAGAGTTCGGATTCTGAGTAACCCCCTTAACAAAATCATAACAATCTTCTTAAAACAAATACATATCAATAAAATAATGCATTAAGACAAATATATATCACAATTAAAATATAAACACATATATAATGAATTAGTTAGAACATTTGAATCCTGTAAAACATACATAAGTTCTACATTCAATAACAGATCATTTACATTAGTAGAATACATCAACAGCTAAATAAATTTTTTAACATGCTTTAACATTTAATATAAATACCAATTACAGAGATTCCACAAAATCTCCACATAATTAAAGCTAAAAAGTAATCTAAATTATAGTAGTAGATACTTTACAATAAAGGCAATTCCGAGAGGCATAAAGGTAATAAAATAAATTAAGAGTTTAAAAAATAAAATTAAAAACTGAATGATTAAACAAAAAAATTTCATTCAGAAAACTTAAAATTTATAATAAAAATAAATAAATTAATACTGTAAGAATAAATACAATAGGAAGAGGAAATGTTTTCATTCATGTTTTATTCAAGCAAAATAATGAAGATTTTTTTACAAAAAAAAAAAAAAAAAAAAAAAAAAAATCGTATTGAGGTTTCTTTAGCCGAATCCCAACTATTCCATCTTTGCTTATCACCTCGACTGCTAACTATCTAATCTAATGAAAAGTTAAATCAGAAATTGTATATTCAGGCAAGCTGATATGATATTTATAAACACGATTCATCAACAGTTCTGAATATCATAAAAAGATACTCTAGTAAGTCTAAGCATTCTTTATATACAAATTTCATTTACCTTATTTTAAGGTCAAATAAATACACAGTACAGTCTCTTTTTCAAAACAGAGTTAATTAAAATAATTGTAGTAAAATCCGTAAAAAAATTTGTATTTTATCTTTTCGTATATTTTTTTTTCTTTCAAGATTTGATTTTTATATACATGAAAAAGTAATTTATACAAAAATGTGAATAAATATATCTTGACTAATTTCTTCCTCTCAAATCTCAAATCTGTTACCTTGGACTGATATGTGACAAACGACTAATATGGAAACCACACATTACTCAGAAGAGACAAGAACTCAACCAACGATACATACTTTTACGACACTTACCTTAGCGCAGATAACAAAAAAAACTTACATTTAATAACAAAAGACTAATTTGCATGAAAATACTCAAACCAATAAGGACTTATGGCATACAATTTTGGCTCCATAAAGTCCTCCAACTCCTACAAAATTCAATCATTGCAGCTTAAAATAATAGACGCTCCTCTCTTTGTCTCCTTAATGATCTCAATATTCCATTTAGCTAATCCTTATGCAAAACTTTCCATTGACAATTTTATTCAAAATTACAAGGCCTTCCTAATTCTCTAAAAAAACATCCCCTCAGATCCCAAATAACCCCATTTGCCGACTGAAGCGTAACTGGCCTAGAGCCCAGCTCCAGTAGTCCTCCTTCCAGCTTGTAATGCTGTCTTGTTGATACTGTAACCGTGCGGATAATTAATCCCATGAGCTTCCCTCCTCAACTTCTAGCCACAACTAGATTCAACAATTTACTAATAATGTATTTTTACATTTTGTAAATTCTGAATAAAAATATATATACATATATAAAAGTTATCCATACTTTTTGAGGGAATGATACTTCTCAAAACATTAGCCAATGTAAAGAGCTGGGAGCCTCCCTGTCCTTCATTTTAAAATATATCAATTAAATATCTGCGCAATTAAAAGGCAGAACATTATGAAAGCTGAAACAATACTTTTTTTTTTTTTTTTTTTTTACGGCACATCTACATCTAGGTCATTAGCGCCAACATCCAGGGTGTAGCGAGGAATTTCACCAGTGAGCCGTGGGATGATAAAATTCCTGCCGGAGGTTGGGAATCGAACCCACCATCTCCCGCTTATGAATCCAAGGCGCTAGCCATTAGACCACGGGAGACCCCCTGAAACAATACTACAGCCAACATCGCTGCTTTAACTAACATAAACAACTTCATCCCACGACTAGAATTTGCAATTCAAACAGCTAGCAACAATCGAGTGGTGCAGGCGGGGGAGGAGGTACTCGTTGGAACATGGAAAATATGCCTAGGAGCACAAGGCAAAAGACTAGTGGGACAGAAATTAGATGCCCATGGTGCACTGCATTGGACCTCTAGTTAAATATGTTTGCCAGTCATAGCTCATCAAAAGATCAGTATAACCGGTTTAAAACTAAGGGAAACATTAGCTATTAATATAGAAGAAATTACACCACACAGTAAATTGATACTTCCCTTGATAACAGGCAAAGAGAAATCACTAATCATAATATATGTGGGCCCTAGCAGGAATAATGAATAAGAAGGATGTAAACCAAGAAGAAACAGCTGTTAAAAGTATGAAATATAGATTAGGACAAGACTGTACTAATAATGACGCTGTACTTCTTACTATCAACAAAGCACTGGACTGTGTAGACAAACACAACCTAGTACAAAACACAAACGCACTAATTAACGATGACAGGAAAACATCACAATGACTGAGTAGGTAGCAACAATTTACATAACCTTTTGATGGACAACAAATGCAACAAAATACATTCACTCAGATCCAAAAATACAATAGTTTAATTCAATGGAAGACCCGGTGGCCGTGAGTGTTAAGACACTTAACACTCCGTGCCCCTAGTTGGTTTGATTCCAACTAGGGGTGGTGGGTTTTCTTTCGAAAAAAGAAAAGGCATCAGCCCTATCCTGGCTAGAAAAGGGCGGTAACCTATAGATAACCCGTCCTAAAATTTGTTGTCAATAAAAATGGACGTTAAAAATTTAAATAAAATAAATTCAATGGATAAAAGCACATACAGGTAGAGCAGGAAACCAAGCAATCATTTAGGCAATATCATTGTCAACTGATCAACCAATCACATATCAAAAAATGTCCATTGAACACCTAAAATATGTATTAAGGAACAAATAGGTCACAGGGTGGCAGGACATATAATAAAAACACAGGATATGGAATAAACATTCCCCCCCCCCCCAAAATAAAACATACAATTTTCAAACATACTTACAAAACACATAAGTTCTCAGGACAAGAAACAATAGACAGTTATTTACAGAAATAAAAACTAATTGACTTTAGCACACGTTCTTATGGCAACTAAACGGAACAAACGTACACACATTTAATTCAAGACTCATTGTTCACTAAATTGTGGCACAAAGTTATGGCCAGTAAACCTAAAAGAGCAATGTGACAACTATCCTTTGTTCTACAAATATTGATTAAATCAATATTTGAGGATATGAGATTTAGGTAACTCTAAATTGTTGGCAATTGATGCTGATGCATAAATAACAAAAAGAGGTAAAATAATTATGTGTATTTTACATCAATTTTTTTTCTTTTATGTTTTCAATTTAATATTGTAATTATTTTTATTAGGACTCTTTGTCCTAGACCCAAGCCAGCCCACAGTAATACTAACTTTTTAAATGTTGTTTGGGGCGCGAGTGAGTGTATTCAAGGAACGGTCCATGGTGAGAGTACTAAGATATTTCAAATTTGTCTTAAATGTTTTATTAGGAAAGCCAGTTTTTAACCACCTTCTCTAGAATCTACATTTGTGCCTTTGCAGCGTGCAAAAAACTGAATGTGCAGAAATAATAGGACCAGAAAGGCTTGTAAAAGCTAAAAAACGGCTATCCTAACAAAACTGAAGAAATTTGGGATCACTTATTACCATTGTAACTTGAAATGGCTGTTTTTAAACTACTATACATACAAAACCATTCCTCTATAAGTAACTGCGGCAAAACTGAAGGAGAGCGTCCTCAGCACCGATTTTTTTCAAAATTTGCACTATAACATATTTTGATGCACTAAACACGAATCGGTTAAAAAAAAAGTTGCTCTCAACTAGGAAAGAAGATATTAAGCACTAAAGTTCACTGTTATTGAGGTTAAAGTTGGCGTAAACAGCGTATTTGTAAACATGCGCAGACATCTAACATTGAGACACAAAGAACTCTCATTTGAAATGTTGATTAACTATTTAGAACCTCCATAAAATCGGAATTCTATCCATAACAGCGAGTTGGATTGACTAGAGTTTTGACATCTTCTTGAGCGAGCGTAAACGTATAGCAAGTCTGCCCAAAAGTCGTCCTATACATTCTTCTTAATATAAATGATTATTAATACGCTGTTTACGCCAACTTTTATAACCTTCATAACAGTGAACTTTAGTGCTTAATAACTGCTTTCCTAGTTGAGAGCAACTTTTTTTTTTTTTTTTAATGGATTCGTGTTTAGTGCATCAAAATACATTATAGTGCAAATTTTGAAAAAAAAAAAAAAATCGGTGCAGAGGATGCTCTCCTTTAGGTTTTACCCAAAAATCTTATGACAACTATTTTAGCTTGTTTAAAAAAAAAAAATAATAAAATAAATGTGTACATTAGATATACCTTCTTGTCCCTATGACGTTCTTTTTTGTTCTTTTTCTTTCTCTTAGAATCTTTTTTAGTTTGTTCATCTCCCTGAGTTTCAGAAATGTTTTCCGTAGGAATGATAAGATCAGTTGTCTCCTGCTTGTCGAGTGGGGGCAAACATTGGTTGGTTAGGTTCGCCTTCTTAACGGAGTTGTTAGGTTTAGTAACTTTTTCTGGACAAGGATTGAGATTAGATAATTCTGGGATATTGTTAACATTGGTTCCCTTGGTAAGGGAGTTGTCGGATTGGGGGAATAGGGTTTGGGATTGTAGGAAGTATCCTTTAAGCTGCTTGCAATGGTAAAAATAATTGTTAAAAATTTAAACAAAATATTCACAAGACGACAGCAAACACTTAATATTTGTTATTATACGAGCATGCATCAAAATACGGATGCTACATTGAAACCTCTCATAAGAAATACAAAGTGAATATTATACTGAGTTATAAGCAATTTAGTTTCTTCTGTACAGATTAAACATACTTCTCCTCTAAGAAACTTAATAAGTGTCATAAAAATTAAACCTAGTATGAACTACATAACTAACACTTAAAGCTAGACCCCTAATGACAGAATTCTTTAACAACAAAAAAAAAATTCACCTCACCCAATAGGATTGTCTGAAAAATTCTTGACTTGATGGACAAGTGGCTTGCAGTACAGTCCGTTCCAGTAATGAACACAAACATCTATCTTTTCCCTCTCACTATGCAGGCTTAGTGACAAGTACTCATTCAGACATTGGTAGACAAGTAGCTTGCAGTACAGTCCATCCAGTAATGAACACAACCATCTATCTTTTCCCTCTCATTACGCTGGCTTAGTAACAAGTGCTAAGCTCTAAGCTGGCTTAGTGACAAGTGCTAAGCACTAAGCTGGCACAAGTGCTCATTCACACATTGGTGAACAAGTAGCTTGCAGTACAGTCCGTCCAGTAATGAACACAAGCATCTATCTTTTCCCCCTCACTATGCAGGCTAAGTGACAAGTGCTAAGCACTAAGTGACATGTACTACTTCACACATTAGTGGCCACTGCAAAGTAGGATGGTGGTGAGGGAACTAACGTGTCATTTAGTAAATAGAAGCCATTCCTAATCCCTAGTACTAACTGCATTTACTAATATCTGTAACTAAAACAGAACCTTTACAAGATACAAGTGCTTACGTGAAAAGCACAAATGGAAAGTACTTATGAAAAATTGGCATAATAGAGATAGAAGAGTCTTTGAACATAGCAGAAGAACAGATTTGACAAGTATTGTAAGCTGAGTGTCACATTTGCTCAATTGGTCCAGAAACATGAAAGAACATTTCTTTAGCTTTGTTGACGATAAGACAGATAATGGCAATGGATAAGACTTGGATAACGAAGGGAAATAAATTTAAAACTAAGGCTGTGCCTTTGGCTGGGAAAGTGCGGCGACTGATTTTTGGGATATTCTCAAATAAGAAGGCTATCACTTCCATAAATAGAAAAGTAACATCTCTTCACGAAGAGATGAAAGCATAGTTTTGTGAAGAGTATAGATTTACAAAGAGACTATGTAGAGAAATAATGATAAATTCTATTCAAAAAATTCTTTTAACTATGTTAGTCAAACCTCCTCAATTTACAAACAGAAAATAGAAGAGAAAAATGACTTCCATTTGGGAGTTTTGATTGTATCAATAATAATAATAACCTCAAATAGAAAGTAATAAAGTGCTATGTTAAGTAAAACCATACAAGAAGTCAAAACTACTACAAGTTTGTTAAACTTAATTTTGGCTCAATTTTTTTTTTCAAATGGATCATAAAAGATTCGTTCCATATATACTTATAATTATGTACTCCAAATTAAAATCTCAAAGAGAAGCAACATGCACAGGAACGTTTCTTAAGCAGAAATTACTCATTCACTCAATTAAACTATTACAATTTTTTCTCCTTTAACTGAACTTGTTTTACTAAAATATTCATTCAACAGATAAATCAGATTAAAAAAAAAAAAAAAAAAAAAAAAAAAAAATTAATGGTTTTATTAATTTGCCCATGTTAAAAAAACATAAAAAATGTACCTGAAAGCCTATTTATCAGTTCAGGCAACGAATGCTTAAAAAACAGCTACAGGTGGAAATTTTTGGGACACAATTTTGGACTTCGTAACTTTGTTTCGGCTAGTTAGGAGGTCAACATATCAAAAGTCCTCGCCCATAGCTTTTGTGCCGGGGGGGGAAGGGTTTAGAAGGCCCCATTTTTCGGGTTTTCAATTATATCTCGGAAACCCTGCGTCTTAGCGACATGACTATTCTATAACAAATGAAAGCTGATTAAATTTCCTACAAGTTCTATTCTATAAGGTTTTTCGAGATATCTTTAGTTTTCGAAATATCCGCTCTTGAAAGTCCCTCATTTTGGGAAAAACACACGTTTTGCTCTTCTTGACCGGATAACTCTTCAACGATAAATCCAAAAAATAAATGCCGTTTATAGGGTTGTAGAGCATTACATTCCCTTCAAGAATATATATAACTTTACTATTTTATGTATTTTCCTTCAAACGTGAAAACAGTTTTAGTATTCATCATGATATCTGGCAACAACTGTCGACCAAAGAACCTTTCAATTTCTCACCATTTCCAGTCAATATATTGTCCAAAATATACTCCATTATGTAAATATAATGAGTACTGGACGTATAAATAGCAAAAAAAAAATATAATTTTGGGCCCACTAACCAGTTATTCACACTCAATTAGATAAGATCTTGTCCATTATATTGGCAATGGTTTTGCTAAGACCATGTGAGTGCGTATATAATGTTTGAAAGAAAATACATAAAATAGTAAAGTAGTATATATTATTGAAGCGAATGGAATGCTCTACAACCCTAGAGCCAACATTTATTTTTTGGGTTCATCGTTGAAGAGATATCCGGTCGAGAATAGAAAAAAGTATGTTTTTCCCAAAATGACGGACTTTCAAGAGCGGATATTTCGAAAACTAAAGATATCTCGAAAAACTTTATTGAATTGAACTTGTAGGAAATTTAATCAGCTTTCATTTGTTATAGAATGGTCATGTCGCTAGGACGCAGGGTTTCCGAGATATAAGTGAAAACCCGAAAAATGGGACCTTCTAAACCCCCCCTCCCCCCGGCTCAAAGGCAACGGGCGAGGACTTTTGATATGTTCACCTCCTAACTAGCCGAAACAAAGTTATGAAGTTAAAAATTGTGTTCCAAACATTTCCATCTATAACTCTTAGTTTCCTAGACTATTAGTCGCTAAATTTCTGATTCCACGATGAACACTGAAATTACTTTTACGTTTGAAGGAAAATACATAAAATAGCAAAGTAATATATATTATTAAAGAGTATGCAATATTCTACAACCCTATAACCGTTATTTATTTTTTAGGTTCATTGTTGAAGAGTTATCCCGTCAAAACGGGGAAAAAATATGCGGCATAAGTGTTTTTCCCAAAATTACAGACTTTCAAGAGCGGATATTTCGAAAACTAAAGATATCACGAAAAACGTTATTGAATAGAACTTGTAGGAAATTTAATCAGCTTTCATTTGTTATAGAATAGTCATGTCGCTAGGACGCAGGGTTTCCGAGATATAAGTGAACACCCGAAAAATGGGACCTTCTAAACCCCCCCTCCCCCTCGGCACAAAGGGTACCGGCGAGGACTTTTGATATGTTCACCTCCTATCCAGCCCAAACAAAGTTACGAAGTCAAAAATTTTGTTCCAAAAATTTCCATCTATAACTGTTCGTTGACTAGACTGTTATGTTCAAATGTCCATTACCAAAACTATAGAATTAATACTCTCCATATGTGATCATTTTTATTTTACTTAGTTTTTGCACTTTTCTATTACTTTTATTCCAGGATCAACGCCCAGTATTTTATTACTGTATGTTAAACTAAAAAGCAATGTCTGTATAAGGAAAGGTCATTAAAGAAGTTGATGTAAAAACTTAAGTAATTATTCCCCTGCCATATTTTAGAACATTCACCCATATGATAAACCAACATACCTATCTTCATCAGTAAACTATAAATTCTAAACAAGAAAAATAACATTTAAAAAAAGTGGTTCATTTTCTTGACCACTTTATACTCAAGAAGCCAGAATTGAAAAAAAAGGTAAATATTAAAATTGCATGCCAACAAAGTTTCTCCATGATTTACACAGCAGCAGATCCAACATTAGTAAAGATAAGTAATTTAGTAAGATAGAAATGCATATTCAAATAAGCAAACTAATCTATCAATATTAAAATACTTTAATATTTAGTTAAAAAAGTTAGGCCAAGACAATGTATTTTGAAGAAATTATGAAAACAAAATTTTAGTTATTAAAGATTTACATATGATGAACAAAACGGCTCATGCGTATTGTGAAGTCAGCTGCTAACGTAGGTCACATTAAAATAAGAACAATTTAAATTCACTTTAACTACAAGATAGAGAATTGTATGGAATTAAGAAGCTACATCAGCACATCCATGTACAGCTAATCAAAATTTAGTATTCATCATTTCTATACCAATGCAGAGAGGTTTCAACGTTTGTCTTTAATTCATAAAATAAAAGAGACAACTGCTTATAAAACAAAAACATTAACGCATTCCATACAGGACAAAATTTACCTTTGCAACCTCAGATATTTGTTCAGTAAAATTGGTGTCCACCTTCGAATTACTTTGCAAAGCCTCTAAAAGTTTTCCTTCTAACTGTTTTGCATTAGATTTCGGCTTTGAACATACATTTTCCTCGAGATCATTTCGCTTGGGTACATTCTCAGTTTTGCCTTTTGGAGGCGAGTAGTGGTGACGTTTTTTCTGCTTTTCGGATTTTGAAGGAAGATTGCAGGCATTTGTTTCTTTTTTAGCCTGTAAAGGAGCAGGACACTCCTCTTTCAAAGGTTTCTTCAAATCTTCTCCTTTCTGTGGCGACACATCTGACTTCTTTTTACATACAGAACTATCAGATTTTGAAGGAACTTTTTCTTCTGCATGTTTTGATTGGAAACCCTTAACACAAGTATTCGCAGGCTTACTGCGCTCCTCTACCTTCATTTCACTTGTGGGGAATATTGTTTCATCATTTTCTTGTACTAAATTAACATTTCCTTCCATTGGCGCCTTAGATAATTCAAGTGGGGAACAAACTACATTTGAATTGGTCACACTAGAAGGACCAACTTCAGCCTTAGAGGACACAGAAGACTAAACACAATTAGAAACATTATTAATAAAAATTTCAATATAAGCATTATAGAAAATAAAGTATACAACAAACCTGAGTGAGTCTTTCATAGTACCGTCTCTCTGCCGCATCATATTTCGGTTTATCCAACCAAACTTTTTCAATGACTAGTGGTGTTGTTATTATCATGTTAATCTGAAAAGAAACTCAATTTAGGAACTAATAAACTCTAGAAAATACTGCTAGACACAAAACCTACATCTTGATGTATAAGTCCAAAAGGAAGAGCACGTTGGCGAATAAAGGCCAACGAAAGAAAGAAGTGAGCTGTTATCAGTAATAGCTCGCTCTATCGATTTTATGTGAACACTTGCATAAGGTTGAGAAAACTATTTTTATTATTTATTTTTTTAAAATTTTCGTAACATTTTTACTTTAATATATATATTCCGAAATATTTTATTCAAATGATAATTTGTAAAAATAAATTATTTGAAAATCGACATGCAAAATCACCATGTTGTGATTAAGAGATAAGGTCTAGATAGCAATGATTGTGAGATCGAGTGTAATGTAGGGGGTTCGTAGTTCTAGTTGTGTAAATAGGTGTGAGATTTCAAAATTTGTGTAGTGAATTTCAAAAAGTGCGTACATTTAGAGTAAGGTGTAGTGTTTTACTATTTGAACGTCTCCAACGAAATGGACGATTTAAATTTAACACAGAATCAAACAGAGAAGATACTTCAATATCAGGTTAGTGGAAAGCCCAATTGAAGTTATGTTGCAGTGTCATTGAATGTTTTCTATTAATTACATGTTGCGGCTTTCCTTAGGACTTGACTGGAATAGAAAATTTTGAAGTATGCAGGGACGCTTTACAAAGACATGGTTGGGATTTAGAAGTAGCTGTTCAGGACCAACTGAACATCAGTGAAGGGAGGCCTTCTCTCTATGCTTCTGAACATGCTCCGCCGACAGTTATCAACGATGGCATCATTCAGCATGTATTCTATAATCCTCCATCTGGAAGCTACCGGTAAGTTCAACAATAATTGTAATTTTTATGGAAGGAATCCTGTATGGTTTGTGCCTTGTAGTATGTGTAGGCTGACTTCCATTTTTATTAGTTAGTTGTAAATAAAGCATTCTGTGACTCAAAAAGAGAAAAATGTATACCATGAGTTCATTTACTACTTCAAAAGAATGCTGTCCTTCAGCAATTGGTTGGACCATCATATCAGTTCAACTGATTCATCTTAAAACTGAGCAACACAGTGCTTTTCTGTGGCGTAACTATACTTCATGGTTCTACTTAAGAATGTCTTTCAAATATTTATTTAACATTTCAAAAATGGGCATTGTATTGAGTTAAAAGAGAATTAAATTAATTATGCTTTCTTCATTGTATGTGTATTACTCCATTAGGAAGGACTTGATTGTAATACTTTTGACCATCTTTGAATGACAACCTTTTTTAATAGTATAACATTTAGTAACTAAAAAACCTGATCATCATCATCATATGTGGCACGACTTCCCGTCACCGAGACTGGGCCTCCTCTAAGACCCTCCGCCAGTCGACTCTGTCTTCTGCTGCAGCTCTACAGTTCCTAACGCCAAGCAGAGTTCTGGCATCATTGGATACGCTGTCCAGCCATCTGATCCTCGGCCTTCCTACTCGTCTTGTGGAGTGCAGGTCCTCGGTCATAACTTTTTGATAGACTTAAAAAATATATATGTGTGTGAATGTGTTTTAGCATTCATAATATTTTCAAACACCGAGAAAGAGAGACATATTGACAAATGAGCTGGTATTTCGATAAGTATCAGTTTGGTTGTTTATAAGCATTGTTAACCTAACGTAATAAGACTTGTCCATTTTTACATTAACACATGGACTGCCACAGTAATTTTTAAGATTCCGGTCTAGAAAGCCAATTTAATTTAATCATTTTTCTTATTAAAAACTATAATTACAGTATGTAATAAAAAAACATATTTGTATAAACAGAACATTTTTGTATGTAACAGAAAGTTCTTCACAGAAGTCAACTAAGAGTTAGTTTCTATACAGACATGCTTTGAACTGTTGTTATGTTACTGCATCACTACATTTTTGGATCTCTTCCATAGCCACGTGTTGAGGACAATTTAACATTACATATTATCACTGATTTACTACAAGTTACCTCGTAGCTTGTGTCCCAGGCAATAACGCAATGTACGAGGTAACTCGTAGTTGGCAGTCGACTTGTTAAAACTATCCTTACCATAAAACTGTTACTTTCATTATTGATATATTCCCTCATTTTTCATTTGTTTCTTTAAATAATAATTTGTAAAAATAATAATTACACATTTCATTCATAATGTTAATTGACAATATACATCAGTACTTATAGGGGACTGCATATTTATAACTAACTAATAAAATCAGCTATTGACAACATAAGGATAACCTTTTATCTCTGTGAGTTGTTAAAAGTCTAAATGACTAAAAGTTGTTATACAATCTTTTTTTGATTAAATTAAGGAATCTGATAAGACACCGTCATAATTATAATATTAATGTAATCCTAATAAATGAATCTTATGGTGACAATTTGTTTTGTTGAATAACACATATGAGGAGCTTAGTATCAAAGTTGGACAACTCCATTTTTTTCAGTTTTGAGGTTTTTGTCGATTCTTAAGTGGATTTTTATGCTGCATTCGATTTTACAACTGTTTTTCATTAAAAACGGACAGAAAATAGGTAAAATAGCATTTATTTCAACCGTTCAGAATCAAAATATGGACAATTCCAACATAGTTTGGTTTCAAAAAATGACAACTCCATCAGTAGCCAATGAGAAGCTTGCATTCATGCAATCTGCTCCCAACATGCACTGCAAATCCATCATGGCTGAATGTTTATAGTTACTTGTAATAAGTGCATTTGGCGATAATTCCTATTAAATAATAATTCCTTTTTCCTCCTGTTATCCGGCACACTGTGGTTCCGAATGCCAGATTTTGGGACAAAACCTCTAGGTACTTGAATCTTTCTGATTTAGGTATGATTTTTGAAGAATTTCTTTTGTGCCGAGTCGAATGAGACCACAACCAATTCTATAGAATAATTATTTTATTAATAAACGGGCTTTATATAACAACAACCGTGAAAAACAGCCGGTATTTAATTTAAAATATTCATACTTTACTCAAGTGGTAGAGCTATGTATCCTTCCAAATATATTTTCAAGACCTCAGGTGAATAAATTAACAGCTAATGTGGTACTGGTAACTTTTCTCGACATATTCCTCTTTATTTAAATTTCCGCGTATAACAAATAAATATTGACAGTTTCACACTAGATATTATAGATAGATCTCACCGTTAATGTTCAGTTATTTGCTATTAAAAACTTTTCAACAACTCTCTGCAGAAAATAATAATGGTTAACTCGTTTTTCATAAAATAATCGCATCGCTAATTGATAACATTATTTTATTAGCTGTGCACAGGTATGGCGGAGTACGGCGATGAAAATTATAGCACAGCCACTTCAGTACATGTAGTTATAGGTAAAACTGTGCGAAGACGATAGCTAAGTACCACTTTTTTTCTAAACTTAATAAAATAAGGAGCCAACGGCCATAGCCACGTTGAATACACCGGTTCCCATAGATCACCGAAGTTAAGCAAGGTCGGGCGTGGTCAGTACCTGAATGGGTGACCGACCACGTGCTGTTGGCATTATAAAAGGGCGGCAACCTATAGACAGCCCGGCGCTAATGGCCAAGATGTAGATGCGCCGTAAAAACAAAAAAAAAAAAAAAAAAAAATAAGGATAATTTAGTTTCATTTCAGTTTTGTCAAACTGTATTTAAATAACATTTTTCATGTAATTTTTAACTATGTAATTTTGTTTTAATACATTAGACATAATTACATTATATTAAAACACCCTCGAGCATACCAAATTCATATTTGTTTGGTTTCAAAAGAGGATAGGTTCAATTTTCAAATGGCTCCCTTTGCTTTCAAAAACAGACAACTCCATGACTTGGTTTCAAACATGGACAACTCCACTATTTAAAGTGTAATTACGGCCTTAATACTTATATAATTTTGTAGTGCCTTTGAAATAATGTTTCTGAGGCCTATAAGAATAACATATAAAAAAATCACTATGATACTGACATCAATATAGTAGATATGGTTTTTTGGCTCTCCTGTAAAAAAAGCAAAAATGCAGTTGTCCACCTTTGATACTAAGCTCGTCATATGTACTTATAAAACATAATTTAAACTTTACCTGCTTATTGTTATAATATTTAGATAAAAAAATAACTCAGTATTTTTTATTTAACCTAAAGCATTAGAGAGTTACTAAACCAAGGACTTGGGTTGATAGCCAGGCATGAAGTGTTAATGTTTACAAAAAATAAAGATTTTGAAAATTAAGTCACACTTACAAATTTGAGGTATAACATATGTTAATCATATGTTTATTTTGCCATGTAATGAGTATATTGTTTTTTGTTATACCATGCTGTATTTAGGTCAATATAGCCTCTGTTACAAGGTTAAGTTTATTGTACAATTTATTGAACTAAATTTTCTGCAATTGGTCGCCTGATAAAACCTGATAGACTGGAAGTTGATCCAAATTCAAACATGGCTGACATTGGCTTCGAACTTTTGAGAACTTCATAGCTGTGACCAGGGTGTCAACGATTTAAATCAATTGATTTAAATCAGCGATTTAAATCATGATTAAAATCATTTGATTTTTTTAAAAAAATCATTGATTTAAATCAATTGATTTCATTAAAAAATATATTGATTTAAACCAATTGATTTTATTAAAAAAATTATTATTATATATTTTTTTTATGCTTTAGTTTATTTTTTTTAGCTTAAATCTAACTAGTTCTGCCTTTTTTTCAGCCATTTCAACATTTCATCTTTATTTTTCTCCCTAGGACCTACCCTCACTTGAGCGTTCTTATCTATTCAAAGTCTGATTCTTTTATGAGTTCCTTTCTTGGTTTTTAATTCTGCAAATAAATCTCCTTTTAAGTTTAAGATAAAAGAGATTGTCAGGTAGTGGGCGAAGTGAATGCTTTAAATTGGTGGAAGTCTTCGTCGGGGCTAAAATACTCTATTTCCTCAAAAGAACTGTTAATAATAGAGCAGCTTATGACAGTAAAGGTAACTTCTGCAGGGGTTGAAAGAATGTTTTCAACCCTTGGTTTTGTTCACAGTCAAATGAGAAACTACCTAATTAGATGTGAAAAGGCTGACAAACTGGCATTTTTCTTCAAAGCTTTAAATAAATAATATTACTGTTATTATACGTGATTAATAGGGAATGGAGGTCCATCTACTATATATTTGTCAAATACCATTAAGTACAAAAAATTTGAAATTTTGCTTGGATACTCCCTATAAAACGTAGACGCTCGCTAAGAAAGGATTTTTTGATATTCAAATTTTTAAGTATTTTTAGAGGGGTTTAAAGTTTTAGTTGGTTAGAGCAGGCAAGCCTAGGCAGCATATGTTGCTAGGATGATAAAGAACAGCTGTTACCGTACATTATCTGCTTCATAGTATTATTTTTAATTGAGGTTAATTTCAACTATGATGACAGACCTTGAATTACTAGAAATAAACTGTCCATCATAGAGTTTACGCTATGAGTGACAAAATCAGGTCAGTTCAGTTCAATTTGCCCCCCTTAGAGATTTCGCTATACCTGGTGATGGTCCATCCGAGGTAATAATATCACGAACCCTTGCACAGCCTCCTCACCCATCAGCATCCCCAGTTACAACACTTCTTGGTCCGGTCCCAGGTACCATTTCCGGGGTATGGAATACTAACAGTTTAGAACTTCGAATAGTTTTAGGCAAATAAAACGCTATTACAACTTAAATTAAATATTTTTTATGAACTACGTGATCTTATTAATTTATTTTTAAGGGTTTTAAGACTCATTTTTACATTCAAATCAAAATGTCGGAGGGGGGCTGCAGACCCCTCCCCCTTATATACGCCCATGATGGTGACCTATAGATAAAGGTAGGGTTACCTTTAGGTTATCTGTTTCTTAGCACTGGCCGGAGCGCCCCAGTGTCAAGAAACATTATACTTTGATTACTTAACAATGATGAATAAAATATAGTATGACGGAAACCGTGCTATAATAAACTGCAAAAAATTATGTAGTAACGTTAATTTTGCTGATACATTATTTAACACAATTAAATAACTACTTATCTGCCGTGACAAAGCATGGGTATTCGGCTAGTGTAATATAAAATTGAAAATATGTACATACAGTGGCTCACAGTCAAAATGATGCAAGATATTTACTTTTAAAAAAATATATTTAATACCAACCCACAATTTATTCTGAAAAATTTTTGTTTACAAAAATACAGTAGGATCATTAGGCTAGAACATACAATAGTTAAAATTTTATTTGAGATCAAATCATAAGATTAAACAAAAAATTTATAAATTAATATACATTTCTAAGGTCACAGTGAAAATGATGCAAAATGTAAAACTTCAAAAAAATGTTAAATTTTAGTACTTTTTTGGTAATCCTTTATTATTATTTATCGCGTTCAAACAACTGGGCATGAATTGGACAAGATTTTCTGTGCAAGATAGGCATATCTTCTCCCATTCTTCTTGACGCGTCTTTATGAGATATTGTTGGTTTGATATTTTATGTTTCCTCACTTCTGTTTCTAATTAATTTCTTAAATTCTCTATGACGTTGAGGTCTAGTGATTGGAGGGGTGATTTTATAGTTTTGGAGATATTATGCGAACCCATTCTATTGCGAGATAAGAAGAATACTTGGGATCATTATGTCTATAAAAAGCAAAATAATTTATTATTCCGAACCTGGCTGCAATTTTTTCTTCAGGATGTCACAGGATTAATGTTCCTCCATTGCTTTCTCAATAAAATGATGATGTCCTACTGCCGAAGCAGCCATACTCCCCCAAACCATAACATGATCACCGCAATGTTTGATGGTCGGGCGAAGATTATTCCCATGGAGCTCTAGAATCTGCCTTTCTCCAGTCGAAATTTGTTCTATCAGGGCCAAAAAGTGAATTTTGACTTATCCAAAAACAAAATAGTTCTCCAGAAGTCCATCTCTTCTTTAAATAATTCTTGGGAGAAATAATTTGCATCTTTTTATATTTCTCGTTGATGTAAGAATTTTGCCTTGGAACTCTACCATTGTATTGCCTTTATTTTTTTAAATTCTTTGAATGGTTTCAGCACACACAGTTTTATTTCAACGTTTTTTAACTAATGTAGCCTTGTTTGCAGCACTTTATTTTGAATTATTTTTTATTTGGCACATGACCTTTTGTCATTGCCAGTAAAACGTTTCTTTTGTAGTGACTCTAGATTTTCTTATTATTCTGTTTTCTTTTTGAAAACGTTTAATAATATTTTGAATAGTCGCATAAATCCTATTGATAATAGAGGTGATTTCATGTTGTTTTGCCATTTTAAATTTGTTAATCACTATTTCTCGTTCAGGAGTAGTTGTATGCGTACCAAATTTAAGCAAATGCTCGAACAAGACTGATTACTTGTATTCATATTGTTTATTTTCGGGTTTAATATAAGAATGAGAAGTAATTAAAGTATTAATAAACTCATGTCCCCAAAAATTGAAGAATATTTATTTTCTAAGCGAAACTAAACTTTGCTTCATTTTCACTGTGACCTTCGATTCCTATGAGTTTTAATGAAGATTTTTTTTTCTATTTGTATAAATGTTATAGAGTTGATTTAATTACCTAAATTCAATGTATGACAATGGATCATTACGCCCTCATGTGCATTGGCATTTAAATTGTAACAAATTGAGAGTTACTAGCAATAGAAATAGAAATCTTGGTTTGCATCATTTTGACTGTGAGCCACTGTATATATTTAACTATTTATAATAAAATATGTAATAAAAAATTGAAAGTATTTAGTAAAACAAACACCTTTAACACTATAAAATATTGAAAAGAAAAGCATAAATAATAAGTAGGAACTCTGTTGTTATTAATGGAAAGAACTAAAGTATAGAACACAATGACTAAAACTGTTTAACATATTGAAAAATAAAGCATAAATAAAAATTAGGAATTCATTATAAAAGGGGGAAAAGTTGAAAATTTATACAGATGAACATTATTTTGGAAGATTGTTTGCTACAACTTGAATTTTGAAATTTTCAAACGTGAAATGTTGCCGGTCTGATCTGAGTATACTTTTGAAGCGACTGAATTATCAATTTTCAACATCTACTAAAGTCACTGGCGTGTATTTGAAGGCTACAATCAACTGCTCTGAAGAGTGGGATTCAACTCAACTGTTAATCGTTTTGCCACTATGGATATCCCCAATAATGTGGATATTTTTCCATCCAGAGGTTTTTTCTAGACTGTCTTTTCCCTTTAATTTTAATTTATTCCCAGTATCTCCTTCTAAAACCTGGATTTTCTCTATTACTCTCATATGATTCTAATACTATCCACTAACAACATGCCTTTTGTATCTAGTATTGACATAGTATATATACAGCCGCCTTCTTGGAATTAGAAAAGACACAGTCACCTAGACTTAATGGGTAAAGTTTTATTTTCTTTCTCGGTTTTACTTTATTTCTTCAATTACAAAATAAAAAGAATATTAAAATATGTAGCAAACATATGTATTTATGGCAGAATATGTAAAAATATGGAGTTTTGACAAAATATGTAAAATAAAAAACTCTTTAAATACTTTAAAATCACTTAAAATGCGCAGAATTACATCAATACTTACAATTTACGAATCAGAAAAACATATGTAAATATAATAACATCCGTTCCCTTGTGATTAATATTTCTGTAAAGCTTTATTTCTAAAATCTTTGTTTTAAAATTTGAAAATTAAGTCATTATATATACAGGGGTCGAAATTGTCCTATATTTTGAGACCAGAGTTTCTGTACATTTAAATTTAATGTCTTTAATCGCCGAAAATTAATGATTTCGTCGATTTAAGTCTTTAAATTTACAGAAATTCCAGTCTCAAATTATAGGACAACTTCACCCCCTGTATATATGATCCATCAATTTTCCAATGCTCCCAAATTTATCCACTTAAGACAAAACCCTTTAGAATAGTTATTTCATTATTTCCATTGTAAATAAACAAATATTTTAGTTACAGGTTTATATAATGAACAACTAGGTAATAACCAGCTCTCTATATAGACTAGTTACATTTAAAAAGTCTGATTTATTTTTTAAATCCGGTTTTAGTAAAAAAATTCAATATAAATCAAAAAAATCCGATTTAAATCAAAAAAATCTGATTTAAATCAAATAAATCCGATTTATTTGATTTTTTAAAAAAAATCATGATTTTTTTACACCCTGGCTGTGACTAAGGCTACAGATCAACAGAAGGTCGAGTTACTTATTAGCTTTATCTAACCCTGAGATATATGAGCATATAAGTAGTTATAATTCCTATTTAGATGCTATTGAGTTTTTAAAAGAACTTTTCATAAAACCAGTAAATGTAGTTTTCGCTCGATATATGCTGGCATCCAGAAGCCAAAAACCAGGCGAGTCAATTGACAAGTATTTTGAATCTTAAAAACTACTTAGCATAGACTGTCAGTTGAAGGTGGTTACAGCTGAAACTAATAGAGATGATTGTATAAGAGACTTTTATCAGTGGGTTAAGTTTGTCTCATATCCGACAGAGACTCCTTGAGTCTCCATCATTGTCTTTTACGCTTGCTTACGAACAAGCGAGGTCATTGGAGTTGGCACATCAGCAGGCTGAATGCTATAATTCTCCGATACCTGTAAATGCAGTAAATCAAATGAACAATCCCCTACAATTTAGTGGAGAGGATCCTACGGTAACGCCTCAAGTGGTGGCTACAGTCTCCGAAGTGTTTCTTCTGTGGCTACAACGGTCATCCTCACACTTCTTGACCTTCTAGGGATGTAACCTGCAGGAGATATGACAAGTCTGGCCATTTCAGCAAGATCTGTCTTATCTTCTCGCTCTAAATCTATAGTGTCAAACATTTCCTCTAGCCTTTCTACTAATATTATGGAAATTACTTTCCCGAACAACTCTTGCTTGACACATTAATCGCCATTAAACTTTTTGAAAAAAATTTCTTATAATTTTTTGTTTGGTGTTTTTTTGGTCTAATTTAAATTTATTTCAATGTTTTAGGAAAAGAAAATGTGTTCTTATGTATTTACGCAAGAGATATTCACTTTGCCAGTCACAGTGCTATCTAGAAACCGTGTGTGTTTTCTTTTTCACACATTTCTTAGGGTGCTTTTACACTAGGATAGTTATTGCAGTATATTTATATCAGAGAGAAATTCTGACTAATGTAAACCATGTAGAATTTATGTTTATGTTATTTTAGATGGTTTCCATAAGCAGAATTTCTTTCTAATATAAATATCCTGCAATAACATCCTAGTGTAAACGCACCCTTAGAACCAATGAATCATCACTACTACACGATAAACTTTGTTTATATCCCTATTCTAATTCTAACTGTTCTAACACATCTACTAAACACTGAGTGAAATCATCATCATCAAACTCAATTTTCGTAAAAGTATCTTCCACAAGATCGCAAAAAAAAACAAAAAAACATTATTTATTTATTTAAAATTTAAATAAATAAATTTTAAAAAAACATTCTATAAATATTAAACCTATTGAATGTCAAAACTATATCAAACAAACAAGACTCCCAACAAACTCGAAATAGTAATAGATAATTGTCAAAAATAGAACGATAAAAATGTCAACATTTTGTCCTGAATATAAACGTCAGACACACTATTTTTGACACGTTTCAATAGAGAACATCGTCTCTGAATAGTTTTATATTTCAATTATTTGAAATTCAATTATTTGGTTTTTATACTAATCATGCACTTTTAAAATTATAATGTAATTTCATACGTTCTTTTTTTCTTATTTCTATTTTATTTCTATCTTATACATTCTAAGCTACCCAAAAGTCATAGAGTTGACATTTCCGAAAACCAGCGTACTCGGCAGTTCAGTTGGGCCGCGCCGGTCACCGCTTAGCAGTAGAATAGGATGTATTTGTGCCTGGCAATGATGTGTAGTTGTGTTAAGAAAGGGCCGTTTTGCTGGTCACGGGTGACCCCCATGGCCTAATAAAATATATATCACTGCCGGTCACGGGTGACCCCCATGGTGTTTAATGTGTTAAACAAAGCGATTGTTACAATAACTTTAAATGGAGCTCCTGTTTCCACTGTTATTGATACAGGCAGCACCAGTAGTTTCATCAGCGAGAAACTGGTGGACCGTCTAAAACTCTCGGTACTTCCTTCCTAAAGTGGGGTTAAGATGGCTTCAACCTCCCACAGCACAGCTATACATAGCCAATGTATTGTTGATTTTCACGTACATGGCCATCAATATAATAGTGTTAGTTTGTCTCTTTTCCCATATTTAAGTTCTGATATTATAATTGGGCATGACATTCTAAAGAGGCACTCTACAGTACAGTTGGTCTTTGGTGGGGAAGATGCGCCTCTGAATATTTGTGCTTTTGCAGCAGCTAACATACTGTATTAGATATAAAATTTATGTCTTCGGAAGTTACTTGCCTATTAAAGGACAACATAATCTGCAAAAGCAAGTGTCCCTGGTGAGCTCAGGTTCTGGTTGTGGATAATGGAAATGATAAACGATGAATGGTGGTAGGCTATTCTAGAACAATCAATAGATTCCCCCTTGCAGATGCTTATCCTCTCCCTAGAATAGACGATGTAGTCCAGGAAGTTGCAAAATACCCATATTCAGTATAATCGATTTGAAGTAAAATTCCTATATCAGAGGCTTAACAAGCTTCCACTGCTTTATCAGTTTATGAGAATTCCTATTGGCACTGCCTTCCAACAGGTTATTGATGATATCATTTGTTTGGAGAATTTATCAGATTTATTTATGCATATCTTGATGACATGGCAATCGAAGTTAAAGACCAGGAACATCATGATCAAAATTTAAATTGCTTTCTTAAAGTAGCAGAAAGTATAACCTCAACCCACTTTGCTTACCCTTGTCCTGACATGTTGGCATCTACAATTGTGGATAAACTTGCCGGGTTATTTTCACTGTTTGGAATACCCTGTTGTGAATGAAGCATGGCATTCATGTCACTAGAGTTGAAGTCCTACCTCCTATTGCATGGCATTGCCTCCAGTAGAATTAGCCCTGAAGTCTTGAGGATTAGACATAACTCGTTGGGAATCAGTATTGCTTGATGCACTTCATTCTATATGATCCTTACTCTGCACTGTAACCAATACTATGCCGCATAGAAGAGTCTTCAATCGTCCCCGAAGATCAGGAAATGGAACGTCGACACCTACCTGGCTAATGACCCCTGGACCTGTTCTACTCCGTAGGCAGAATAGGCAATCAAAATACGATGCAAAAGTCGATGGGGTTATATTTCTGGAAAGTAACCCAGATTATGCCTTTGTCTGCCTTCCTGACGGCACTGAAGCCACCGTTACGATTCAACATCTAACATTGCTTGGAAAAGCCCATGGTACTGATAGACTGAATAAAGGTCTCAAAGCCGAGGCCTTGCCCAAGTTAAATGAAGAAGATGAATCAGGCAAGCTACCACTATCAAGGGAATCTCTGTATGAGCCAAGAAATCAGGATAAGGAAACCACCTTCTTACTTACTAGACTTTGTTCATTAATAGGAAGGGGTGAATGAACTATAACATATGTTAATCATATGTTTATTGTCTCATTTTATGAGTCTATTGTTTTTTGTGATATCATGCTGTAATTTAGTTCAATAAAGTCTTTGTTATAAATTTAAGTTTATCTTACAAACGTATACCACCCTGAGTAGTCTACAGTTGTTCAATAAATGTAAATCCTAGTAGGAGAACCTTAAGTAGTAATACCATTGCATTGCTTCAGCTATATCACACCGTATCATCTGCCTGGAGCTTTTTCTCAATTAGATGGACTAAATTTTCATCCTGTGATATGAAGCATGGCAGTGTAATTGGCGATGCATCCGTGCGTAAAACTGGAGGATCTGGGTTCAAATGCCTGGTTGACATATTAATTTATTTAAAAAATGAAGATGAAAGAAAATCTTGATAAAACTTCTTGTATTTTTTTCAGTTGGGGTGGACCTTTTGGCTACATAGTTACATTTGTCTTCCAGTTCTGCTACAATACTTTGACATCAATACTTAAGTTTGCATTTTCTTTCTTCTGGAAAGACACACGCAGAGGTAAAAACTTTTTTTAACAATGATATCTTAACTTTAAGTCTCAAATGTAATTTTGACAATCTGTTTCAAATAAAGGAATTTATAGTTGGTGGTTTTCCATAAAAATAAATACTCATGTTATGATCTGTGATGTGGAAAAGTCAGTGAAACAAATAACCCAGGAAGGAATTTTAATTATTTAAAAATTTAGATTATAAATTTATTATTGTTACATCATTATTTCATTGTTGGCAATGTCATACTTAGGTAATGTAATAACTGTGGGAGACTTTTTATATAATCTAATTCTGGAAAATAAAATCATCCAATTATAAAGAATGGTAACATAATGCGAACCATCTCCTGGCAACCAACTCTAATTTTATAAAGAATGGAGTGTACATAACGTATTGTTTTGTAAAAAAAAAAAAAAAAAAAAAAAAAAAAAAAAAATCTCTAAAAGCAACTAGCGGACCCTTCCCACTACAGTTCCAACTAAAATACAAATGGTTCTAATGTAATTTTCAATTGAGTGACCTCAAATGGAATAACGTATGTGAGAGCACATCTGTGAAGAAATGTTTGTGAATACCTACTGAGAATAGCAATTTATCGTCTGTAAAACAAGACCTTGTTTACCAAGCTGACAAACATAATTTTGTTTTCAAAACTGTTTTACTATATTTTATTAAAGTCGCATTGTAATGGAAAACAAAGGAAATTATATTGCAAGTAATTAATACATTTATCAACTGCCGGGGGTTAGCACAGTTCCTCTCAGGACATAGATATCTTGTTTAACCAAGAACAATAATTCAATACAAGCATACACTAACTTCATCATTTATTATTACTAAAAAAATGGGAAACTCAGACCACCACCAGATAAATTCAAAGTTTTATTCGAGCGTTAATGGCCCTACAATTGACAGGCCTACAAAAAAGGATGACAACAATTTTTAATGCCTGCTACAAAATTTCTACTGAATATCTATCTATTGTTTTTAAAACCAAAATAGTTATTTTATAGAAACAAAATAGCAAAATAACTCTTAGTTACTCTAAACAACCCAACAATTGATTTAGTATATCAGTGAACAATAAATTTTTGTGAACAACTTTGTTTATCATTATTCGAGTCACCACTTGTTAAAACTACTGTTCGTTTGTGGTTGCTTTCCCACAGTTGACTATGGGTGAGTCAGAAGGTACAGTGGTGATTAGAATATATTTTTTTTTTTTTTTTTTGCATATTAGTCAATTTCCAAATTCGTGGAATTTTTCATTGTATCTAATCATTTGCCTTATCATACAGAGAAAAATTGATATTCGACCCCAATGATAATGTCAGAAATTGATTGACATAGTCAATTCAGCTTATTATCTTTCTAAACACTGGTTTACTTTTTTAAAAAAATACATTTTCTGAACATATTGCCTGAGCAAAGGATGAAATTGAAAAGAGTCAGTCATGCAGATTCTGCGTCATCTTCAGGCGTTTCCGTTCTTATCAGTACTGACATTTGCAAAGGAATAGAAACAGTTATTAGTTTATTTTGATCTTTTGTGAAAATTACAGATGTTTCTCATTTGCTTACTTTGTTTTACTGAAATAAAAGCGAAATAACAGCAGAAAAAAAAATGTCCAAAAGAACATTTAAAAAATATTTAAAAGAACAAGTTTTGAACATTGCCCAAGTTCGTTGAGTCCATTTAAGTTCAGGTGCCAAAAATGTCGTAGTGGTAAATGATGGTGCAGAGTCCACATAGATAGCATCATTGGTTCGCCTAGGTGTATTATCTCTCAAAAATAAATACTTGAGATACACAAATATTTGCCACTTTGATACATGATTTTTTCCAATTTATCAGACCTCTCACATCAACTCACTTCAACCAACTTTAAGTTAAAAAGGGCAGAGATTTCTATTGGTACTTTTCGTAACACGTCTCCTCCATTCCAGCAAATGACCAGCGGTGTGGTTTCTTAAACCACAAACTTACCCTGGGATTACTGCCGGCTTCCTCAGGTGGTACATGGTGGTTGTTGGTTGTCAGAAATTTTGTCGTTTAAAAAACCCCACTACTGGTGATATATGCCGAAATGTAGGAGATCAAGCCTACCAGCAACAAAATATAAAAGAGCGCATAACGTGTAAACACACTCCTATTTTTTTTTATAAGTGCTGCAACTTTTCAGACAACCTTCTTGGACAAGACTGGTTAGTGATAGTATCAAAACAGTGCCTTGCAATCTCATTAATTTGAATAAATATTGATTTTTTTTTTCTTCTCTCATCATTATCTTCTGAAAACTTTCACTTATTTATTCGACATCTACAGAATTCCCTGATCTGATATATATTCAGTCAGAGCATTAGCTGTTACAGATCCTGTTGGAGATGTACTGAAGTTTATCGACTACTTCAACGAGACCTATGGAAGGAACCATCCCGTCTTCTACCAAGGCTCATACAGCCAGGCTCTCAATGATGCCAAGCAGGAACTCAGGTTCCTCCTCATCTATCTTCATAATGATGCAAACCAAGACTGCGATCGTTTTTGCAGGTAACTACAATTTTTCTATTTAAACTTTCTCATTTTTAATTTTTTTTTTTTTTTTTTTTAACTCTAAAGGATAAATAAACACATAAACCTCTACAAAAAGAATTTATTAGCTTAAAATCATTTTAACTATAAGCCCAAAAAAACAAAAAAAATAAATTTAAAGGTCTTAACCCTTACCTTGCGGCAGGTTGTGGATAGGCTATATTTATTAATACGAAGAATTTTTTTTTTTTTTTTCATGATATAGCTACTAATCAATGAAGCTTAAATTACTAACCTATTTTTTATTTAAAAAAAAAAAAAATGAATATTCTCCTTTTTTGGTTTAGGGCTTTGGACCTAACACCCGGCGAGCCCCTCGTTACAAAGAGTTAATTCCCCCGTCAACTAGTGGTGAAAGTAATAACTAAAGCTCCCCTCAGTCCTTGCTTAATAGCCCCAAGGTCCTTGCTTAATGTTTCCCTCAGTGTCCGGTCGTATTGTCTGTTGGTTATCTGGTAGCCTAGGAGATTTATTGTTTTTAATTCCTGGAAAAGTCAGCCATTGAGAGCTGGCAAACGAGAGAAGGGGGTAGGACTGCTGTACAATTCCATTGTTTCAGGGGCACGGCAGCTCTCGACTCCTACAGCAGTCTATAGTAAGGAAGTCTTTAGGGTCACTCTATCTAAAACCAGTGTACGTTTGAGATGAGGTTTTGGTCAGGCCTCGAATGTACAGAATCAATTGGTAAAACAATAAAACATGGTTTCAAGAGTTATGCTAAGAATTTCAGTATTCTTAATATAATGATATTAAATAACAATATATTTTCTATATTCCAACTTTTTATTTGTCATAGGGAGATACTCACACAATCAGAAGTAACAAATTACGTAAATAACAATATGTTGATGTGGGGCTGCAACACAGATAGCGGCGAAGGGAATGCCGTCTGTCAGACGCTGAGGGCTGGTAACTTCCCATTTCTTGCAGTTATAGTTCTGAAAGAATCAAGGATGTGCCTCGTTGGAAGGTATACAAAAGTTCATTATTTTCCTTCTTTT
Source organism: Gonocerus acuteangulatus (assembly GCA_946811695.1). Classification (NCBI taxonomy): domain Eukaryota; kingdom Metazoa; phylum Arthropoda; class Insecta; order Hemiptera; family Coreidae; genus Gonocerus; species Gonocerus acuteangulatus. Next base: position 28,652,337 of record OX328123.1, on the reverse strand, counting down.
TATTTATTATTTGCAATGAAACATAAAATTAAGAATACATATAAAAACAGAGTCCCACATTGGGAGATAGGGGTTCAAATTGAGTGTGAGGAGGTTTACTTTTTTCTGTAATTGACTCACTGAAAAAGTCCTTCACCATGTATGTTTAGAAAGAGTCCACTTGTTCATACAGATGCTAATGGCCAAAAAAGTTGGAAGACAAGAAACTTTAAAACTGTTTATTATAAATTATAATAAGATGCCGTAGCAATGGATGGTTGGGTTTTGGTTAAAGAAACCAGCAGATTTTTAGAATAATCTATAAGGCATGTGCTTTAACAGCTTTCTTCAGCAATAAAAGTCAGGTCGGTGATAGAAACCAAAGGCGTTAAGTGATCATGGAGTAAATGTTGGACATTATAATTAATTTTTAGGAATTATCTAAATAGGATGAAAATGTATAAAACTTCAAGTCACTCTTTAAATATATTTATTTACTCCCTTCCCTGCTGTGTCATACCTGCTGGTACCTCTTCAGGGGGAAAATGCTTACAGTCTCAACTCGAGGAGGGCAACCTTCAACCATTAGGGGCAGGTGCTTAAGAAGAAGTAATAATTGTTGATTGTAAATTGATTATTTCATTAATTGATTATAATCAATTAATTATGATAATGTAAATAATCAATTTAATTATGATAACGGAACTTCCTGTCAATCCCGAGTGTTTATAAATTTAAAAACACTTTTCTCTTTTTGGGTTTGAATTATTAATTGAGGGTTTCAATTAAAAAATTTTATCAAAATATTTTTGGACAACATTAGTTAATTTATTATGTATTTAACCTATAACTAATGACTGCCTTAGTGATGAAATAAACTCATCAACTAAATTTCATTACAATATATAATCTAATTTATTTTTTCCATCATTGTTTTAAATTACAGAATGGAGGGGCCTACAAACAGTACTGAATTGCTTAGTCGCCTTGGAGCAATTATAACATCTAATATTTCCTTCCTAGATTCGGCAAGAACAGAGCGGTGAGTTTTCAAGCTATTCTATTAATTGTTTTAATATTTTATTCCTTTACCTTTAATTCTATCCTATTTTTAGCAGTTATTTATTGAGCTTGCATTCAAGAAAGAATTTTCGAAAAATGTCTTCAAACCAGCAACTGTATCTACTTCAGGTTGAGGGATTGTGTTTAGTTGATCAGGATTGTTCATCTTTTTTAATTTTTAAGGAGGTGGGTGGGAAGCACTGTTTTTTAACAAGATCACATGAGACATTGTTGGTAGGGATAATGATTCTGTGAAATGTTCAGATTCTCATAGATAACAGATAAAGACAAATATTAAATAAATACTGTGCTGACTGTTTCTAGTCTTTCTTACCAGAAAAATGTGTTGATTCGAATACCAATTCATTAGTTGCAAAGAATTGATCAGGGTGTAACCCGAATCATCTCGGATATCATTCAAAAAATGGCTTCAAAGATATTGATCGTTCATGAGAACTGTTCCATAATACATTCCTTTCATACCACTAGGCAGTCGTGGTACATAGTAAAACTGAATTGGAGTTGGTTTCACTGGGCAACTATCAAAAGGAATCTAGACGTGTTTGTGTATGTTAGGCTATTCCCAGGGGATGAAAACTTTTTTATTATTATTATTATTTTTAAATGAGTTTAAGTCAACCTGTTTATCAATAAGTGAGTAATGGTTAAAGTTTTTCTCATGAAAATATAATATGGATGGGAGTAACCGAATTGTGCATTGTGGGTGGGTATAAAAGTGTAACAGAAGTGACGCTTTTAGCAGGAAAATATGGCAAGAAATTAGATTTGTTGTTTGGCGGGAATTGAGTTTTAGTGATTGTTGAGTTTTACTGATGTAAATTAATGGGTATTTGTTATAAATTTACAATTTATTAAAAGAAATGAATATCTGTTTTTTATTTACTTCTTTGTCCATGAGCAATACAATTTCCCTTTAGAGGGAAATCATTCTTTAGTTAGCTTTTTCTCAAGCATTTAACTAAAAATTGTGGTTTAAAAAAGTTTTGAATGCTTTTATAAATGTCATTAAAAAAATATTTGTCAAACATCTTATTTATTTGCTCTAAAATGAAGGATATAAAAACAAGAAATTACAAGTGATAATTGAAGTTCAGAATTATTACCCCCATTGAAAGTACAAACTGAAGACATAAAAATGTTCTCAGTAAATTTTTTTTTTCTTCATGATTGCCATAATTAATTTAAACGCAAAAAAGTGCTGACTCGTTTCAAGTCTTCCTTCGGCTTCTTTTCAAAGGTATAATTAATACATTATAGACAAGTAGGCATGGTGGCCCGGTAGCCATGAGTGCTAAGGCATATGCACTCTGTGCCTAAGGTCGTGGGTTTGATTCCCAATAGGGGTGGTGGCTTTTCTTTAGAAAAAAGAGAAGGCACCAGCCATATCCTGGCTAGAAAAGGGTGGTAACCTATAGATAACTCGTCCTAAAATTTGTTGTCAATAATAAATGGACATTAAAATTTAAATAAATAGTTGATACATTTTTAACATAAATCATTAAGTGTGCAGAATAACATTTTTTTTTAATGTACTCATTACAGAGGCTAATTATACATTTAAGAAATTGAAGGGAGACTTAAAATACATCAGATGAAATAAATATATATATTTTTTAAAACAAACAAATGACTTATTTAAACTAGAACATTAGAAGAAGAATAAAACTTTATTTAAATGAAATAATTAAGTAGGCCTGCCCAACTTTATTGGGTTGGTGGCTACAGAGCATTCTAATCATTACCTGTGTTATTCCTACAAATCATGGTCCTCTATTTTGTTTTGTTAAATTAAAAAATTACTAAACAAAGGTCAATAGATCTATTTTATATATACCCATGTATTGTGTATTTATTACTTCTTACTTATCCCAGGATTGCTCGAAATATTAACCAATCGCTAAGGCAAGAACAAGATGCTGCTTATCTTGAATCCTTGAGAGCTGATCAAGAAAAGGCAAGGAAAAAATCTGAGGAGGAAGAGAGGAAGAGAAAACTTGAAGAAGAAGAAAAAGAACGAATTCTTCAAGAACAGTTGAGGAAAGAGGTATATAAGTTTGTAAAAAAACAAAACAAAAAAAAAACTTTTTTTACTGTTAATTGTTTTTAAAAATAGCATCTTATATTGAATCGGTGAGTGCAGAAGCAACATAAGCTAAGAATTTCAATATAAAGAAAGAAAAAACATCACAACTCCTCCAAATTTTCAACTAATTGAACATTTATTTATTTTATTTTATTTTCTCGCTCATATCATGCATTTATGTTGCTGTCATGCAAAAATTACATAGTTTCTATTTTAATAGGCCTCAGGAAAATTTAAAATCTAATGAAAAACAAATTTTCAAATTTTTTGGACTGAAGTGGTTTCTACTTGCACCGAATCAATTGTTGATTGCCTCTAGAATAGTTATTCATTTTTAAAAAATAGAAAGTAGGAGGCCTGATGCCTTTGACTGTTAAGGCGTAAGTACTCCACTAAGGCTGTGGGTTGGTTCTTACTAAGATGTGACGGCTTCTATTTCAATACAAGAAAAGGTATCTCTATCCTAGAAACACCTTGAACCTTCAACCGCTCTTAATAATCTGCGCTATTTATAAATAGATGTTCAATGAATATATAAAATAAATAAAGGCATTTTCTTTATTCTATGAAGAAGGGCGGGGGTAAATCTGTAAATAATCAGTCCGAAAAGAGTCTGTTAAAAAAAATATACAGCCCAAAAAATATTGGAAGTGATGACTTTAGTATTCATTTATCTTAACCCTTTGATGATATTGTCTCATTGGGGAAGTCCGGAAATGCTGTCAAGAAATGTTGACATTTCATAAACCATAGGTCACAAAAAATAGGTCGTTGAAATTTGTAAATATATATTACAACCTGTCAATATACATACATATATATATATATATATTAAATTTGTTTTATTTATTTTTTTTAATGGGGGGAATAGGGTAGGGAAAAATACTGGCGCAATGTTTACCTTACTCAATATATATTTTCATAAATAATGTTTTATTAAGTTTGTATTTCTTAGTCTTAGCTAAAGTTTTTCTTAATTTTTTTCTTGAATAGGAAATTTGGTGCACTCTATTCTATTCTTAAATATAATATATAAAACAATCTCTTTTTTTTTATTTCTTTTCAAGGCAATACGAAAAGCAAAAGTTGACCTTGTGTCTGAAGTTCCTGCTGAGCCGGCAGCAAATCACCCTGAGGTTGTCTGCGTTGTTTTCAAAATGCCATCAGGAGAGCGAATAGAAAGGAGGTTCCTTCGCTCTCACACACTTAAGGTATTATCACTTCTTTCATCTAGTAGGTTTTGTCAGACTTTTCACATTTTATACAACTGTGATCTATGAGTAAGCTTTAGTTACTGAATCTTTGAAAATGGCTCGAATGAATGTGATTCTGTATTCAAAATTTTAAAAAAATAATTGGATTTGGGTTATTAATTAGGAAAAAGTATCATGTTCATCACACTGTGCTTTGAGATGCTAATCTTTATAGAAAATTTAATATGTTCTTCCTCATACATTTTTAGAAGATTATGACGGTACTTATTTTAAGGGAAATTATCAAAGGTATCAAGCTGTTTTATTTTTAGTAAGTGTCCATTGGGTGGAAAACCTGTCTTTGTTGTCGTTCCAATGTCACAATCAGAAAATAATGATGAGAAAAGATGACATTTCATAACACACAGGTCACAATGAGTATGTATTTTTGTCTGATTTTGCTCTACCGTCTACAAAATTGTCTGATGTTGATAAAATATGGCACGACAATTCTTTATCTAAAACAAAAAGTGTAGTTCGCTGTTATGCAAAGTCAGCCCACTAAACACTGTTTATTTATTGAAAATTAATTTAAACAAAATTGGAGGAGTACTTGCAGTTGTGCTTTCATAGGCTCCTGGCTCAGTTTTTTATACATATTTGCATGTGGTGAATAGAATTTAGCCACTTCCAAGGTTAAATCTTCAACTTTATTACTGCAAAGAGGAAGACAGAATTTTTGTTTCAGTTACTCAAAAACTAAAGATTTTAAGCAGGTTTCACCTATTTGTTGAACACAAACCTGGGTCTGGGTATCTATGTATCTTGTATATATATTACAATTTATTTTATTTAATTTCAGGATGTATATAACTATGTTTTTTGCCACCCGTCCTCTCCTGATTGCTTTGAAATAGCTACAAATTTTCCAAAGCGAACATTGCAATGTCAGTCAGAGCCTCAGAAAACTCTTATTGATGCTGGATTGGGGAAAAGTGAAGTACTGTTCGTCTATGACCTTGAAGCATGAAAAAAAAATTGTTGAAGAATGAAGCATTTGTTTTTATACTTCACCTTATTTTTTGGATCATCTGCTAAATATGCCTTCTTCTTCATGTACAATTTTTTTTATAAATAATTTATTTGCAGATTTTTATTTTTTTTTAATTTTATGATATACACCTGAAATGTACTTCAGAGTTTTTTATTCGAATATTTTTTTTACTCCTTGTTGTATACTATTACTCTTAGTGAAATGGGAAAAGATTAATTTTGAATGAAGGGAAGTTCCTTCAATGTGTTTTTATGTATAGATATATTTTTCTCTACTAACTATTGTGATTAACGTGTGCTTTTATAGCATTTTCAACAAGCATTACTTCCTTGTTAATACAATTGTTATAATTGTAAATGTTTTCAATTGATTTTGTTTGTTTTTTTATATTATTTATTAAATTCTTTCTCTAAATTTACTTAAGATCTCACGTGATACACATATTCACTGATAGATGTTATAAATTTTTTTTTATATATATATATTGTTGTAAATGTATTTTATTGAAGGAAATATCGAAAAATGTTTTGAGATGGAAAATTATTTATAGTTATCATAGTTTATAAATTACATATTTGTAGATTTGTATAACACTGTCACTTATGTAATTTTTCTAGAAAATTTCTTCTTTCACCTATCACTCTTAGAAAACAAACAGTATTTTTATTTATTTATTTTTTTGGAAAGAAACAAAAAATATACACATAATATATATAAATGTATTTATATTATAAAGATAAGTGGGAGATCAAACTTTTCTTTTTCTAGTTGATTGGAATAGTATTATTGATTATTCAAAAATTGTATAAAAATTATACTGGTGAGCCTGAAAGGTTTTGCAATTTCTTTGGATGTGATATGAATCTGCTCACAAATGATGTCTGACCAATGTCATGAGGGGATTTTCTCTATTTGTATATTTGTGAATAAAATTTAAAATTCATGTGTTAAACATCTCATTTTTGTCATTATATATATATATATATATATATATATATATATTTTCTTCCTTCTCTATACTCCATATATATGATACAATCAGACGTTCTGCTGACTTGCTCTATGACCACGTCGTCTCAATATATAAGGACATATAATAGGAGTATTGGTTTAACCAAATAATCGTCAACTACGTAAATACTTAGTGATATTTAATTCTTCATATAAGTTTCATTCAGAAGAGATTACCAAAATTGAGATAGTCATGGTTCATTCATAATAGTTGAATAAAACTACATTTTTATATCTAAAATCTTCTTCTGAATAGCTGAATACTGGCACAGCTATTTTGGCTTCTGCTCAAGCCAAAATACTGGCACAAATAAATCTCATTTTTTTATACAAAAATGTAGGTTTATTTAACTATTATGATTGAACCTTGACTATCCTCGCCTTGGTTATAAGTTTGATACAGATTTTAATATATTTGGCTCATTTTATAAAGGGGTTATAAAGTAAATTTCCTTTATTCCGGCATGTCTGGGACTTGAAGCATACCGGATTATTAAATATTCCAAATTATTGGATACATGTTGAAAAAAATGGATAGAGGTGAAAATTGAACGAAATGTAGACTATAAGGCAAGTACATATGTAATATAAAATAAAATTGCACACTGTTAGAATTATACTACCTCAGCCAAAAGCTATACCTGAACTGGCAACAACAGCTATAAGTGAACTGATCAATATGCATGTGATTACTGAGAGGGCTTCGGGGAATTCCCCTGTGACTCGTCGGGCCCCACGGGGTTGTTGGGTTGGGGATATTGTGGAATTGTTGCTTAAGAACTGATGTGGCACACTTTTCATGTTTGGCCTTGACGACACCCCTGCCATGCCGGATTAGAGGAAGTTCACTGTACTTCATACTTATAAATAATTAAAACTTTCATTTCACAAGCAAAATAAAAAAGTGTCACGCAGGGGCTGCATAACTAAGCACTTTCCTCAGAATTTGGATTGTGTAGACTGCATTCCTGAATAATTTGCTTAAAATATCCTATATAAATAAAATAAAAACATGAATAGTTTTCTTTTAATTTTGTAATAAGTAACTGTTCAATTATTAATTTTGTAAATAATTTGCTTCCAGAGTTATGTTTATACATGGTACTACACTTTTTCTTTTTTTTTTTTTTTTTTCTACCCGACTCTTAGGTTCGACGGACATCGACTCCAACAGAATCTACATCGGCGAAGCGATGACTCCTACAAATAAACACCTTTATTGGTTGGCCAGACAGAAGAAATCTGCAGACAAGATCAAGTACCTCTGGTTTAGCGGTGGTCGAGTCAAGTGCCGTCGAAGTGATGGTCATCCGGTTGTTATTGTTAACAGTTCCAAAGATCTTGATGTATTTCCTTGACGCAATTTTATCAGTCTCCTCATCTCTTCCCCTATTAGAGCCTTTTATTTTTCATTAAAACAAATTTAATATTTATATTTTTATTAAGGACTTTTAGTCCGTGTCAAGCATCCGTGTGAGACACAGCGTTAAAAATAGCTCCACGTTTAACTTCTAAAAAAACAGTGCTTAGTGGCCATATTTTCTCACGAAAATTGGCACAGTGGCGTAAGTTCACGTAGTGAATACGTGTGTGAAATATTTCCCACCAGTGTGTCACCATTTGCCTGGAAATTGTAAGTGAACATTGAATTATTCAGTTAAATCCAGCCCTCGCTACTAGCAATCCTAGTGGCGGGGGACTTGCCTGTGGTGACTCGCAGCTATAGCTAGGGTCCAGAGTGCCCCTGCAGCTCAGGAGATACTTTTCCCGCTAAGGACTTCTCTCTCTCCTGGCTCCTCAGCCAGCCAGCTTGGCTCTGTGTCAAAGTGCCCGACTCTAACCGAAGCATTCAGAGATCGATTCCCGTTTCCTGCTTATATTTTTTTTTTTTTTTAAACTTTTTATTTTTCCTAATTTTTCTAAATATTTTTTATATGCCAAGAGATGTCAAACATGGAGTCTAGTGACCAACTAACATTAATCGAGTCTACTTCAGCACAGGAAAACCACGAAAACACCCGAGTCAGACGAAAAAGACTCAGGAAGAAAACATCGTCAACGTTATCGCCGAAAGCAAAACACTTAAGGGAATCAACAATTAGCAAAGAACATGCTAATCCTTTACCTGCATCTACAAACAGCCGTGCACAAATCCGTCCAGCAGAAAATAAACCCCCTAATATTTATTTAAGAAAAATAAAAGATTTCAAAGCCCTTGCCACGAAGCTGAAAAACGTTGCCGATAAAGATTTTAAATGCCGAGCTCGCTTTAACGATATTGTCATCAGCTCAGAAAATAGTGATGCTTATTGAAAAATTTCTGAACTCGATTGAAGCTGATTTTCACTGTTATCAGCTGCCCGAAGAGAAATCCTATCGTGTGGTTATTCGAAACCTTCACTATTCAACTCCAATAGAAGACATAAAGAAAGAGCTTACAGAACTCGGATACAGCGTGAAGAGAGTCACAAATGTGTTACATCCCATCACTAAAGCACACCTTCCCCTTTTCTTCGTAGATCTCGAAAAGACGGAAAAAAGCCGCGAAATATTTAAAGAAGAATTTCTCCTGTACACGAAGATCAAAGTCGAAGAGCCTCGTCGCCGGAAAGGTCTGACCCAGTGTTACAAATGCCAGGAATACAACCACACACAGGGATACTGTAGCCACGCTCCTAAATGTGTGAAATGCGGCGAACAGCACAACTCAAAGGACTGCACTAAATCTGCAGAACTACCGGCTTCCTGTGCGAACTGTGGCGAAAATCACCCTGCCAACTACCGAGGATGTCAGGTCTACAGAACTCTCTGCGCACTGAAGTCACACAGAGAGCGCTCAAGATCCAGAGTGACCAACCCACACCAGACGTCAACCACAGAGACTACCCGGAGAGATGCTTCAGGTCATCGCCCTCCACAACAGCATCAACCATCGAAGTCAACGCTGTCTCCAGTCCATCGGCCAAATGTTTCGTACGCCTCTCTTCTCTCTTCAACCTCCAAACAACCACAAAACAAATCCTTTCCAACCCTTCAAAAGGAAAAACCATTATCCACACCTTCTATTCCCACTTTTATCCAACCCTCAACCTCCCAGATAAATGATTTCTCTAAAAACGTTGAACAAACTCCCAAGACACCTAATCCTCCAAAATCACAAGACCCATTCACCATGATGTCCGCATTCCTCAACAAACTAGAAACCTTGTTAACCCCACTTATTTCCCTTATGACTTCCCTTATAACCGACCTTCTCCCCAAACTACTTAAATGATCCCACCCACTGCTCCTCTTACCATACTTCTATGGAATGCAAACGGACTTACAACAAGACGACTTGAACTGGAACTTCTACTCACAGAAAAGGACATCGACATTGCACTGATAACGGAAACACACTTACTCAACAAACACCATTTTTCAGTCCCAGGATACGTATCTTACAGGGCCGATCACCCAACTGTAGCCCACAACGGAGCAGCTGTACTTTTGAAGAACACAGTGGCTCATTTTCTTCACTCCACAATCTCGACAGACAATTTTCAGGTAAGTTCAATATCCCTTTCCCTTTCCTCTCAGAATTTCATAGTATCGGCTGCATATTTTTCCCCTAATAGTACCATCCACCATCCTGAATTCCTCTCACTATTCAGATCCTTTGGTCCTCGCTTCCTTATAGGGGCTGATTTTAATGCAAAACATCCCAGATGGGGAAGCCGTCTCACAAACTCCCGTGGCAGAATCCTATACGACATCCTTCAATCCCAAAACTACGAATCCATTTCCACAAACTCTCCCACCTACTGGCCTACAGATCTCTCTCGAACTCCAGACTTGGTCGATTTCTTCATCGCTTCTTGCCTAGGAAGTATATCCTATTCAGTGCAGTCACTGCTTGATCTATCCTCCGATCACTCAGCCATTCTCCTTAAGCTAGATACCGTTCCTCAACCTCGTGCCCAGTATCCTAGTCTCATCCAAGGTCCTATCAACTGGGAATTATTTCAAGAAATCCTCGCCGCTTCCATAGACCTCACTATCCCTCTCAAAACCCCCTCAGATGTCGACACTGCTGTTCTTACGTTTACAAAGCTCATACAGGACAGTGTCTCAAAATCATGTAGACTAAGAACACACCTTCCTTTCAATCCCAAACCTCAGCTTCCAGCTCACATCCAGAACCTCCTTACCGCCAAGCGCCGAGCAAGAGCTCTCTGGCAGAGAACCCGCTATCCCTCTCACCGTACCTCGTTCAACAGACTCTGTCGAAATTTAAAACAGGCTCTTTCCGAACATCGATCAAAATCCTTCAATGATTATCTTCAAACCCTATCCACACAAGATAATTCCCTTTGGACCGCTACCCGTAAAATCCTAAAATTCCATACCGTTCCACATCCTCTCCAACGCAGTGACGGCAGCTGGGCAAGGAGCGATGAAGATAAGGCCGACGTTTTTGCCGCACACCTCGAATCCACTTTTTCTCCGCACCCAAATACTAATTCTATCCACGACCAGCTGGTGCACGATTACCTTGATCACCCTCTTCCCCTCTCCCCTCCTCCCAAAGCTTTTCATCCTGCAGATGTAAAATACATCATTAAGCATCTCCCCAGGAAATCCCCTGGGTATGACCTCATTACATCCCTCATCCTAAAAAACCTACCCCAGAAAGCGATAATCTTCCTTACCTACATCTTCAATTCAATCCTAAGAACTACTCACTTCCCCAAACCATGGAAACACTCCATAATAATTCTTATCCCAAAACCCCAAAAACCTCCAAATACACCATCCTCTTATCGCCCTATAAGCTTACTCCCAATCATGTCCAAAGTTTTTGAAAAACTTTTTCTGAAGAGAATCCTTCCCATCGTTACATCCTCGAATTCCATTCCTGACCACCAGTTCGGTTTCCGCTCCCGGCACTCCACTATTCAACAATGCTTTAGCGTTGTTGACACAATATCCTACGCGCTTGAATGTAAAAACTACTGTACGAGTGCCTTCCTCGACGTCGCCCAAGCGTTCGATCGGGTTTGGCACCCGGGGTTGTTATACAAAGTAAAGCGTATTTTACCTCACACATATTACCTCATCCTTCAATCCTACCTCTCGAATCGTTCCTTTCAAGCAAGGTCTGGTACTACCTTGTCCTCCTCTCGACCCATATCCTCAGGCGTCCCACAAGGCAGCATCCTAGGTCCTGTCCTTTACCTCCTGTACACGGCAGATATCCCCACCCATCCAACTACACACATTACGACCTACGCCGATGATACAGCCATCTTTTCCTCTTCCTCTGATCCCACTACAGCTTCCCAACAATTGCAGGAGCACCTTGAGTCTGTCGAGAAATGGTGCAACTTGTGGAAAATTAAAGTGAACCCAGAAAAGTGCTTCCATGTTACATTTACACTTAATAGGAGCGCCTGCCCTCCTGTATTCGTTTGCAGCAGTCAACTTCCAACATCAAATGAGGTACGTTACCTGGGACTCCTACTAGACAGCAGACTCACATGGAACCCACACACACGACTGAAAAGACAAGAGCTAAACAGGAGATATGGACTCCTACGACGACTACTTGGACCTACTTCAAAGCTTACGACACAAAACAAACTCACAATTTACAAAACTATAATTAGACCTATCTGGACTTACGTACTTGAATTATGGGGAACAGCGAAAAACTCAAACATACAACGAATACAAGCATTCCAATCCAAAGTCCTTCGTAGAATAGTTAATGCTCCCTTTTATGTCTCCAACAAAACCCTACACAACGACCTTAATATTCCTTTCGTAAACGATCTCGCCAAATCCCGATTCCTAACCTTTCATTCCAAGTTGTCATCCCACCCAAATCCTAGAGGTCAATCCCTTTCCACCCAGACCCATCCTAAAAACCTCCCCAGGAGGCTTAAGAGACTTTGGCCCCGTGACCAGCTAAACTAACAGCGGTTAAAGACACCAAAAATAAATATTAAAATATAATAGGAAGTGTCGATAATGTTTGGCTCCTTCCATATTCTGTTCTACACTGATATGTATTCATTTACCAGCACAATTAATTATTGTATTTTATTGTACAGATTTTAAATAAACATGTATTCAGAGAAAAAAAAAAAAAAAAAATTAAGGACTTTTATATGCTATATAATTAGAAATTATATTTATTCATCTGCCAGAGGTAATTTTCACTTAGTATCCAGATATTTTTGTTACTTATTTTATACTGGTCAGTATTATTATTTTGATTTTAATTTTTTTTTTTTTTTTTTTTTTTTTTTTTTTTTTTTTTTTTTTTTTTTTTTTTTACGGCGCATCTACATCTAGGTCATTAGCGCCGTTTTATTTTAATTATTGCTATTTTGGTAAATATTTAGTTTTTGGTTTTTATAATTATTCGAATGTAATTAGTATTTGTATATTGTATGTTCCATCCACTTCCTTTTGTTCTTCCATCAGTTCCACACCCAACAACTTCTTCCTGATTTTAGTTTTCCATAAATCCCCGTCATGACTAATGTCCTGATATCCTGTCACGTTAACGCCCAATCCCTTCTTGCACACTACGATGAATTCCTCCTGTATTTTAACGAAAATTTTCATCATATTATAGCTGTTACGGAAACCTGGCTCAAACCTTTTATCCCTTCCTCTCGAGTTTCCCTTCCCAACTATACCCTCTTACGTCATGACAGAGAAGACAGAACAGGAGGAGGTGTGGGCCTCTTTGTTCATGATAGTTTAAAGTCTAAAATCCTTTTTCATTCACCTCCGCCTGATCTTCCTCACCTTGAGTATATTCTTGCCGAGATATCAACGTCTCCTCTTTTCCGTTGTATATCGTCCTCCCCGTGTGCCATATAACCAATCTTTTGAAACCTTCCTTTATCAGTTAGTCCCCTGTTATTCCCATGTAATTCTTGCTGGTGACTTCAATACCAATCTTCTTGTCGAATCCCCTGACGTTACCTACCTTTCTGAACTATTCTTTTCACTTAATCTTTTTGTGGTTCCCTATTCACCTACCCATCACTCCCAGTCCTCTGATACTTGGCTTGATCTCTTTATCCTCGACTCCCAGGATAAACTCCTCGCCTCATCTCAACACCCTGTGCCCTTCCTTTCTTCTCATGATCTTATTCAAATAACTTTTGATTTACCTATCCATACTATCACAAACAAATTCTTTACGTTTCGTAACCTTAATTCTCTGTCCTTTGAACAATTAGAACCTGATTTAGAAAACTTTCCTTACGATTCCATTTATTCCTCTGACTCCATAGATGACATGGTTAACTCCTTAACTCATCACCTCCACTCCCTTTTAGATTCCCATGCTCCTCTTCAAACCCGCCGCTTCAACCGTCCTCCTGCTCCCTGGCTTACACCCGAGCTCAAATCATTAATAAAAAGAAGAGAAGCAGCGAGAAGAAAATTTAGACGGACCCGTCTTCCTCAAGATTACTCCTCCTACAAATACTTGCGTAACCTCACCCAATCCTCCATCCGTCAAGCTAAGTCCCTCTACGTCCACCAATCCCTATCCAATGCTCCTGACTCTAAAACAAAATGGTCAATCCTTCGTAAACTTTCCCTTTGCAAAACTAACCGTCCTTGCTCTATCTCATTATCCCCTGATGTTCTTAATGCTCACTTTGTATCTTCTCCCTCAGTCCTATCCAGTCCGCCTATTCCTTCCACACTACCTTTTAATTCCAACAACTTCTACTTCTCCTATATTACCCCAGAAGATCTTCTAACCGCGGTCCTTCAATCCCGAACCAATGACTACGGTCCAGACTCTGTTCCCGTTAAACTGATTAAGGCCTGCTTACCCGCAATCCTTCTTATCCTTCTTCACATATACAACTATTCCCTTCAAAACTCGACTTTTCCTTCTCAATGGAAAACAGCGTTGGTTGCCCTCTTAACAAAATATCAAACCCCTGCTCTCCGAAGGATTTCCGTCCTATCTCCCTTCTATCCAATCTTTCCAAACCTTTAGAGCGCCTGGTCCAATCTCAAGTATCCAACCACCTTGAACAAAATAATCTCCTTAACCCTCTCCAGTCTGGCTTCCGTCCGTCATACTCCGCTCAATCAGCGCTCATAAAAATCACCCATGACATTCAAACTGCCATAGATAACCAACAGCTCACTATTCTAGTTCTCCTAGATTTTTCAAAAGCATTTGATACCGTAGACCATCAAATCCTCCTCACCAAACTCCAATCTCTTTCCTTTTCCAACAGTGCCATTAGCTGGTTCCAATCCTTTCTATCCAATCGATCCCAATACGTGGTCATCCGCGACAGCAATCCTTCTAGCCCTCTTCCTCTTTCCCGTGGTGCACCGCAGGGCTCCTCGTTATCCCCAACTCTATTTTCTGTTTACATCAATGATCTTCCTCTTTCCATAGTTCATTCCAAGTTTCATCTTTACGCTGACGATACCCAAATCTACCTATCCTTTAAGCCCTCTTTGCTACGAGATGCTGTAGACAAGCTGCAAGTAGATCTTAATAACATCAATGCTTGGGCTGCAGCTAATAAGCTTTCCCTGAATCCAGACAAATCCAAAGCCATTGTTATAGGCTCCCAATCCCTCATAAGTTCTACTTCCCCTTTTCCAGCCCTTTACCTTAACAGCATTCCTATAAAATACTGTAAATCAGTTAAAAATCTTGGGATCATATTTGATCAGAACCTTTCCTGGAAAAATCATATTTCCCGTCGGTCCATATTTATCCTGAGACAGCTCAACCTCTCCCGCCATCTCCTGCCAACAAAGACCCGTCAACTCCTCGTAACTTCCCTATTATTCCCCCAGTTTGACTATGGTTGTTTGGTGTACGGTGGACTTTCTGGCGATCTCGAGGCAAAACTCAAACGCCTCATGAACTGTTTCATTCGTTTTATCCTCGGGATCCCCAGAGACTCCCACATATCACATTTCTACCAGGAGCTAAATTGGCTATTCCCTCTTTATCGTCGTCAGTACTTCCTCGGCTCAGTCCTTTACCAAGTAATTCAATCCCGTAGACCTTCTTATATTTTTCAACTTCTTAAATTTAAATCCTCGGTTCACTCCCGTAACACCCGATCTCGTCCTTCCGATCTTTATATTCCTTCCCACCGAACAGCAATATTCGAAAAATCATTCGTCACCCGTGCCACCTCGCTATGGAATTCCTTGCCTTCGTTTGTCCGCCATTCTACCAACCTAGAAACCTTTAAATCCCGACTCTTCCACCACCTTCTATCCCTCCAAATTTTACCCAACACCTAGTCTATATTGAAGCTGTACACTATATATTGATACTGATAGCATTTATAAGTTTTTAAGTTTATACGTAAAATTCAAAATTGCTTTGTAATTTCAAAATTATTCCTATGGGACTTCTGTCCCGGAATAAGAATAAAACTTTTTATTCATTCATTCGTACACTACTTAATAAATACAAAAAACTTCATATTTTCGACTTTTGATCTGACGCAGGAACAGGATACAGTACCCCTAGGGGTAGAAAGCACTCCTTGTGGCACCCTTGCGAACCTACGTCTTGCTGGCTAATTCTATTGAAATATAATACAAAGTAAACCCCCCTTTCCGATAGACCGATTTAGTTAATTTTTGCAACACTTCTTTCTCATGAGTTACCAACGACGTATACCACGTTTCGTTACAATACAGAAGAAATTACGACCGGTATGAGTATATTAGTAATTTGGGTCCGGATTAAACCGATTTAGTTTAATTTTACAACCTATTTTTTGCTGTAGATTACCACTATATATACCGAGTTTTGTCGAAATATAAAAAAATTACGGCTGGTAGTGGCGAATTGGTAATGTGGGCCCAGAGTAACCCCCTCCTCATAATTAACCAATTTAGTTTATATTTACAACCCATTTTTTTCTGTAGATTACCACTATGTATACTGAGTTTTGTTGAAATATAAAATAAACATTCGTCCTCAATTTTTATAGTCCGACTCGCAGGAACTGCAACATCTTAGCGCGGTTCCTGTTCATATCCCTATTGTCATTTGAAAAGCTTAGAATAGTAACAGATAATATTTTCCTCGGCCTTTGTTCAAAGGGTTGTATGGCTTTACCTGGTCGGGTCCGCCAGACCCTAGAATCCTCTTCTAACGATACTTCATTTCATACGTTTCAATGAATTGGAAAATATCAAAATTTTTCACATATTCCTGTGTTCTTTTACTATAATAATAATTCTACAAATAAAATCAATTAATAAATAAAATAAAAAAACCAACAGCATGAAGGCAATTGAAAATATTCAGAAGACGTCATCGAATCTCTTTCTCTTGGCAAGCTATATTTCTAACAATGAATTGTTTTCTTATTTTACCTAATCTGTTTTATTGTCAAATACATTATCCAACTATAAGCAATTAAAAAATAACAAGGAATAAAAACAGACAAAAAGAACCGTTTGAATAAACGAAATCAATTACTTCAAAGTTTAAGCACTCCGATTGACATCACCTAATCAGAAATTGTTTCAGAATCTTTTTTGTAGAAAATTTATAAAGCTTTCAAATAATTTCTATCCACTCATCACGATTTCCCAACCGTGTTCGAGATATTAATTAAATTATACGAAGTTCATAAAATATTTTATTCTACTTTGCTAAATATTCTAGCTACTTTCCTTCCTTAACTCCAAACGTAACCAAAACTGTAACATGTTAGTTTTGATGAAATTCAAACATGCAAAAAATGTTTTAACTGAATCCCATGATTCTAAGTAACCAAACCAAACTTGATTTAACAACTTTTTTTCCGATTTTCTCAACAACAGTAAAATCTATGGCCTTAAAAATGGTTTCATTCGTTTTTCTAGGCCCAGAAGCCTATAAAACGAGTACTTGCAAGCATATGAAGTAAGTGCAACGATTTTTTTCGCGCGACATTCGCTCCAAAAACCATTTTCCGGTGGGCGGATTCTGCTGGTTAACGAACCTGACCTTTCAAATTGGACGGCGGATTTTTGTACCAAATTTCATCAAAATCGGACCATCAAGGACGCCAGAAATCCGCGAACAGACAAATATATATATATACAAATTTGAACCACCGTCATTTTCGGTTTCTAAGGGTTCTGAAACGCAAAATTTTCTAGTCGGCACTTCTGGTTTGCGTCATGAGATCAACCTTATAAGCGTGGTTCCTCCCTATGGGGGAGGGAGGAACCGCGCTAAAAAATTATGACTGGCAGTGGCAAATCGGTTATGTGGGTTCAAAGTAAACCCCCCTCCTAATGAATCGATTTAGTTTATATTTACAACACATTTTTCTCTGTATATTACCATTACGAATACCAGGTTTTGTTGAAATATAACAAAAACTTTGGCTGGTATGGTCAAATTAGTGTTTTGGGTCTGGGGTAAACCCCCCTCTTCCGGTGGACCGATTTGGTTGGTTATCAAACTCGTTCAAGGATCGATAAAGATTTGAAGACATTTTTCAAAAATTCCGTCATGAGTCCAACCTCAATAGCTACTTTCCTTCAGATAAAAGAGAAAGTCCTGAATATTAAAAAAAAAAAAAATCCAAATCATTAAAAACAAAATTAAAATGTATTAGAAATATTAAGAAGAAGATAAAATAGTCAACTCCCTCAAGATTAAAAGACAGACTCACAGGAACTGCGTCATCTTAGCGCTTATTCATTCATATCTCTTGTGTCATTAGAAAAGGAAAAGGAGTAGAAGCAGTTATTGATAGGTTTTGATCTTTTGTTAAAAATATAAAATAAAATCTCAAAGAGAAGGAAGATTTAAGGCGCAACTGAGAGTATACTAAGCAGAAATGACCCCCATAAAAGCGCTGAAACAGAAATTATTACATCAAAAAAATTAACTCAAAAATTGGAGAATAAGTATTATTATATATATGAATACCAGTAACGTAAATTGAGTTTTGTTAAATATAACAAATTATGAGCGTATTGGCAATTTGGGTCCAGAGTAGGCAAGGAATGTTAAAACCTTACCACTGACAGCCATCAAACCTCTAAGAAGTAATTATATTTTTTAATGAATGGCTCATTGATACAAGTAGAATATTTCCAGTATTATAATATCAGCTTAATTATTTGTAAATTAATCCTGAGGGATGAAAATTAATTATTTTATTACTTATTAGCTTTAATTTTGAATGAATATTTAAATGACAACCTCTTGATTTGCCTGTTTAATAGCCATTTTTACCAAACAGCACTGAGAGTCTTAAGATAATTATAGACATCAACTCTTCCCCAAAACCTAGCTAAATACATTGGCGTCTGGTCACTTTTTGATGGAAGATTAACTTTGACTTTAATTTTGTTGTTGACAAGCATCTTAACAACTTCTATGTCACCATTAGCTGAGGCCCAATGGAGTGTTGACCAGCCTAGTGTTCCATCTTGAGCATTTGGGTTAGCGCCGTTTTCCAGGAGGAAATGTATAGTATCAGTGTGATTTCTTAGTCGGTTCTGGGTTCCTGGAAACTTCATCTTATATCTGAATTGAGGATCAACCGTTATACTAGTTCGCTGGAGTGCAGTAAAGAAATTGTGATGACCGTATATTTCAGCAAGATGTAGAGGAGTGAATGCATATTTGTCCTCCCAGTTAAGGGCTCTACTGTTCAATTTTAAAATACACAAAAGAGCTTCTTTATAGCCACGGAGTGCTGCAATATGCAGTGGTGTCCGATCCCACTTGTCTTTATCATTGATATTTGCTCTTTGTTCTTTGTGTAAGTATGTGAGTATCCCACATTGACCACCCCATGCAGCTTTATGCATTACAGTCTGTTCCTGGTTGTCTCGTATCTCTATCAAACTAACATTGCACTTTTTACATTCTTTTATGAAATATTGTAATATATCTAGCTTTCCCCTGAATGCAGCAATATCAATAGGCGACCAGGCCTCATTAATCTTACAAACTTCACAAATTGCCAATGTACCAGAACACTCTAAAATCTTTTCAACAGTACTCAATTTACCTTTGAAAAACAAAGCATAGTTTAACATAGTTGGCTTTGAGGCAAAAAGATCACTGGACTCATCTTCATCTTCTTCTGCCAGTTCTTTAATAAACTTTTCATGATCTGCTGTAATTATACGCATACTATTACTAGCTCTTATCTGCTCTTCTGTATTTATTTCACAATTTGCTATTGTAATTGTACAATTTTTGTTACAGTGTTCTTTGATCTCATTGTCCAACCCCTTGGCTGGTACCAAGAAAGTCGGTGGATTTGTTTTCTCTTCTAGGTCTACCAGAAGTTCTTCAATTACATTTTCATCATTCCCGTTGGCTATTGCAAATCCTAGTAATTCTGTTGCATTATAGTCTTCCTTATTAACGATGTGTAATTTAAAAACGTGTATGAGTTCCAGTTTACCGAAAGACGCTGCTAAACCAAGAGGATGGAAGTCGTTATTATCTTTGACCGTACTATTTGCACCTTTTATTAGAAGTGATTCTACCATTTCCGTTTTTCCATCCTGAACGGCCAAATGTAAAGCTGTATGCCCATCCTTATTTTTTCCATCAATATAATCATCCTTCATATCTAAGTGGTCTAGTAGCTGTTGAAGTATTGCAGAATTTCCTCCTCTCACTGCACCATGTAGAATAGTATCATCGTAGTAGTTTGTGGTTTTCAGCACTAACTCCTTGCACTGCCTTTGATTAGTTTCGCATTTCTTAAATGAAAGAGTTATATTGAGTAGCTCTTCAATACCTTTCTCTGCCGCCCAGTGTAATGCGGTGTAGTTGAGTACATCTTGATAACCTAATCCTTCCTGGTATGATATTATCCTGTTCGCTTCCCCTCTGAAAGTCTTATTTGACAAAAGCGCTATTTCAATGAATTCGATTTCTTCTTTTAGTACTGCATTGTGTATTACTGTCCGACCGTCGAAATCTTTTTCAAATGGATTTACACTATAATTTATTAATAGTTGAAAAATAGTTTTGAATTTTTTATCTAGAGCAATCTGGAGTGGAGTATGGCCATTTTCATCTTGGATCAGGACACCATTTGGATTGATTTCTAACATTTTTTCTAGTATTTCATATAATTGGTTAATGACTGCAAGATGGAAAGGGGTTCTGTTATCATTATTTTTAATAGACAGAGTAGATCCTTCTTCCAATAGCATTTCGCACACTATGACGTTATTTTTCTTTGTTTTGTTGAGAGCGATGTAATGCATGACAGTGTTTCCCTCACTGTCTTGAGCACTAAGGCTGACTTCATACAGTTCTAAAACATTTTCGATAATTACCAAATCACCACCAATGACAGCGTGGTGGAGCAAAGTCTCACCGTGTTTATTTGTTTCATTACCTTCTCCCCCTCTATCCTGAATCAGCTTAAAAATCCGTGCATTACCTCGGGAAGCAGATAGGAAAATAGGAGTTCTTCCATCGTTATCTTCAGTATTAAGATCAGAAACGCTTGTAGAATTCACTAATTTTTCTAGGTCTTGGTCACTCATTTTTCCTTTTTTCAAAGCAACGTGCAATGAAAAGTCTTTTTTGCCTGAACTGTTTTCTAAAAGTAGACACTATAAACAAAAAAAAAACAAAACAATTTGGAATATTTAAAATAAGAAACACTAATTTATATTACCAATATTATTGAAAATCGTGATATAAATAGTAGCTCTCAACCCAAAATATTGCTGAAGCAGATGAGATAGTTAAATGTGGAGAATAACAAGATTAACATAAGTGTTCCAGCAGAATAGTTGAATAAAGCTACATATAATATAATAATAATACTCCCTTAAAACCAAGCTCTTGTTTTTTTAATTAATTCAATTTAAAAAAAAAAAAAAAAAAAAAAGATATAGTTTTATTCAAATATTATAGTCTAACTCTGACTATTGGTCATTATGTTGTTGTGCAATCACTATGTATCGAATACAAATTAATTGAGTGCTCATCCAAATTGGTCTTTTTGCTCTTTAGCATCTGCAAAAGTGTCTCAATTTTATAAAATTTGATTGGTAAAAAAAAATGGGGTTCTGATTTTAAAGCTCAAATTTAGTTAAATTGCCCTAACTCCATTATTTTTTTTAAATAACTATTCAGAAAATATCTTTCCCTGGCTATATGTGGTTAGGTCTTTTAAAAAATAGTACTTATTTTTATTTTCTTTAACTACTTTATAACTATACTCATATATCTCTTTCGAGTCGTAATATGGGAGGCCAGTGGACCATACATGCAGGGTTTTAATGGCCGCTGAGGAGGTGGCATTGAGACACGAAACATGCAGAATGTTATGCTCTCAATGGAATGATCCTACATAGTTAAAAAATAAAGAAAGAAGAAAAATTAGCTCTTTTCAAGTCAATGAACTATTAATCAGAACTCGGAGCGCTCTTTATGGAATGCAAGAGTCAAATTAAGAGTATGGAAATGCGATATTTAGGAATAGCACAGGAATGGTCACTTCAGAGCAATAAATGGCACTAAATGTGGAATACTTCTTCAAAGATAACAGGTTGCATGGCATTGGGCATCTTCATTTATTCTTCATTTTTCACTGCATTGCTATTGTAAATTCAGATCAATTCAGTAGATTTAGTAAGATGAAATGCAGTCTATTTAGCTCAGATGGAGGGAAAACAAAGTACGAAGAAGGCTCTAGGAGAATAGATTAGAAAAGGCAATGAGGAATAATGAGACTCAGAGGCAGGGCGTTCGCGAGGGTTCATAGCGCCTAGTGCGATGTCAGAAAGAATGCACCTTCCCGGAAGATGGGGGGGGGGGCAAGAGAAGACAAGAGCTTTGCTTTACATGCCTATGCTGTGCATAGCAGTGTCAGTGTGTCCATTTCGTAAGCGACCAGACCCACATACACAAAGACTACCCTATCTATATAACAAAGCATTCCACCACTCTTTCTCTTTATTCTCGTTAAACGGAGAAAGTGTTTATTGAATACATAAAGTATTTTTTTTTTAATTTTTATTCACACTTAAAACTACATTTTTTAACAATTTCACATTTTAGAGTCATTCAAATAATTATGCGATTTTTTTTCTCTCTCAGGCTCAGGCCCAAGGGTGACTCGCCCTGCTCTCGCAACGGCCCTGCAGAGAGGACTCAGAGGAAAATTAAGATGGCATAATGCCTTTGAGTTGGACTTGTTATAAATTCCATGCCACATTGAGTACATGAGTACAGTGGTTCATATTTGATGCCAAAGTTAACCAACATCAAGCATGGCAAGTACTGGGAAAGGGGGGATACTAGGGAGGAGAACACATGGAAAAAAAATTTGGCAACCTGTCTTATAGTGAAGCAGTTGATACATCGGGAAAAAGGTACTGAGTAATTCACATATATAAGAAGACTGTCTTTGAATTCATTCATGTTAAAGGAAGTACATAAGTAAATAATAAGTTAATCGGCACTAACGATCTTAGCAGTTTGACCACCTATAATATATAAATAAATACAATAATTAGTCAATACTCTACAAAAGAAAACTGTATTTAATTTGTAATAATGATATACTTACTATTGAAAATAGGCAAAGGAAAACATTTCGACAGTAAATGCATAAGTTCATCCTTGTTCTGGTTTTCTGCTTCCCTTTGGGTACTTTGAAATGTCTCAGTTGTAATGTGGTAGTTACAGGTGTCTAGACAAATAATTCAACATGCCAATATCATTTATGAAAAAAAAAAAAATTGAATGTATATTAAGACTGCACTGCATTGTTATAGAAACATTATGAGATAAATGATATTTTTAAAAATATCTGCAGTGAATGTAGGTGGGAATATAATCTGAAAATCAGAGGCCCGATGGCCCTGAGTGCTAAGGTATAAACACTCCGTGCCTAAGGTTGTGGGTTCGATTCCCACTAGGGAAATCTTTCGAAAAAAAGAAAAGGTAATACCCTTATCCTGGCTAGAAAAGGGGGTAAACTGTAGATAACCCGTCCCAAATACATATAAATGGAAATTAAAATTTAAATAAATAAATAATCTGAAAATCACTCTGAAGCTCCAGAAGAGAACAATGAACTAAATGTTTATTTCTGATTAACTTTAACATCTCAAATTCTATTTTTTTTTTTTTTTTCAACTGAAGCAATTATGGTTATTTAAGTTTTCCATTGAGCCCAAATTAGATACCTATTGAATAAACAGTTTTAACAATTTTTTTTTTTTTTTTTTTTTTTTTTTTAAATTAGCTCTTCTACATAGATTAAGGAAATAAGCTGGATGAATTTACCATTGAGGTGCTTTTAAGTATCATATATTAATATTGCAATATTTTCCAAGCAATTTAACTGCTTGTTTTTAAAAATCGAGGGCAAGTTTCGCTCAGTGGTAGAGCCCTCGACTCATGTTCGGGACGACCCGAGTTCAAAACTCAGATGCTCACTAAATTCTTGTGTTGTAGTCGGGGTCTCAGACTATCCTGAGGCTGGCCTAGCGTTTAATGGGTGCCTGCAAGAGGGAATTTCGGGCATCCGGAGCACAGTTCTGATCGAACTACCTACCTAGTGTTCTATGGTCAAGAATCAGGTACCTCTACAATATCTGCCCCTTTGAACTCTCATGGCGTTTTATGGTAAGGAAGGATTTTTATTTATTTATTTTTTAAATCAGCTATATGTGAATTAAATCAAATTAACACTGTATATTTGATTCTATACAAATAATATGGTAGAAATAACACCATTAGTAACTGGAATAAAAATCTTTATTGAAAAGCATATTGAATTATTTACCTTAGACAAAAAAGTATTACAAAAGAGTTGTCACAGTCACACAGGGTAAAATATTTAGTGTTACTTCTCATAGAGACTAATATTGATAAATATTATCAATGAGAGCCAATACATTTTATAAAAACACTGGTATTATTGTGTCAAGGGTCAATGTGTCAGTAAACCTGAAAGATAAAATAAATTCTTTGTTTAAAAATCTACAATAATAATTAGCTTAAATGGGTACCCCCAAAAAAATGTGTATGATTTTTATTTATTTAAATTAATTTATTGAGTTTGGAATAGGGAATATGGGATCTAGTTGAACTAGAAACTATCAATATGATGAAATATCAATTGTATTTTTTATAAACTGTAAAAACATTAAAATATAATTTTCTTTGATATTAATTCTAATATATATTTAAATATGAAGGATAAATTTTCTATATTTATTTATTTTCTTGTACATGAGCTCTCCATCCATGGGCGTCAATAAGAGGGGGCTGCAGCCCCCCCCCCCCCCCCCCCCCAGAAATTGGTAAAAATGATCAATAAAAACTTTAATAATAGATTAAATAAGATCGCTTAGTTCAGAAAAAAATCATTTTTGTTGTGTGTAATAGCGTTTTAATTGGCTAAGTATTCTGCGTTCTAGATTGTTAGTATTCCACACACCCAAATACTCTCAGAAATTTTTTTTTTAATTAAAAAAAAAAATAATATCAGACAATAGCAGTTTAAGGATTTTCGTAAGTTTTCTTGGTACTTACGTATTAGCGTCAAAGCAGGTTAAAGAGGCGTGTCTCGTTCAGAGATCTGGATCATGGATAACGCATTTCTATTGGTCAATCACTATCAGAGATATCATCTATTGTGTTTATAGTAGCCATCTTCTCTGTGATCCGGCTCTTTAACCTGCTTTGACGCTAATACGTAAGTACCGTTTTCTTAAATTTATCGAGTAAAATGATTTTTTTAAGAAAACAAGGTAACTAAATGATAAACGTATTTGTAATATATTCGTCTGTGGCAGAAGGTCAATTTTATAAAAACACACTTTCTTTCTTCTGTACTCTTTTATTAGGCTCTACATGTTTCACGTCGCTGTGACGCCTCTTCAGGAGCACTTAATCTAAATAAAGTAAAATATGGTTACAGCCTATCCATTAGAGAACCTTCCGCAGGTAGGGCCACGTCTGGACTGATAAGATCAATCATGTCTACTGGGTATCAGCTGTTTAAAATCGATAGTTTTAGGGTAAATGTAGATTTTCCAAAAAGGAAAATCTTTTGTGTGTCTGAGACACTTCCACAATGGTTACTTAATTGCCAACCTTGGTCTTCCTCTGCCGCTCGGCATTTCCATCGCTGAAGGCTACCAATGAGTAGCCGAAACGTCCGAAATATAGATTTTTTATAACAAAATCATATTGAGGTTTATTTAGCCGAATCCCAACCATTCCATCTTTACTTATCACCTCGACGGCTAACTATCTAATCATCATGATAAATTATTAGTATTCCATACCCCGTAAATGGTCTCAACCCCCCCCCCCCCCCCCCCCCGAAATTTTCCCACGATTTACAAGACTTTTAAATCTAGGCAATTGTTCAGATTAACTGCTAAGCGTGAATATGAGGTGTTTGAATCCAACAAATTATATTTTAAATGCAAAATTATGCGGTCATCAAAATTGTCCCTAATGCGAGAATCGACCTTCAATATGGCTACTCCATATTTATGTGAAGTAAATATATATCGCTGCTTATCCATTATACCTCTTTGGCACAGTAACCAAACCAAATCAAAGTCTTACTGCTCTGCCCTTGTTTTTGACATTTCCAAAATCATTTTTATTTGATATAATTTTATAAAATGCATACTAACCACGCTGGAGACCCCAAGAGACCAGATAAAGAACACAGGTATTCAAATGTTATCTATACATGTTCTAATTGCTTTTGTATTACCAATTTTCTATATATTCTTAAAATAATGGAATTGAAAATTCTTGTCTACTAAACATTTCTTAGTGCATTAATTAATTGTCTAGACGTCTAAAAAAAAAATACTAATTGCATTTTTTTTTTTACTATATGAACTACTGGTTAAACATTTAAATGATACTTCAAGGTTCAGCAATATATTGACTTTATTGGCAGGTTACTAATGTTTCTTACAATGCCCAACAATTGAAGAGCGGAAATGCTAATGGATCAAAGTACCATTTTACAATTTTTCATTTGTTGACTGCAAAGCAATCTATGTTCCTGTGCCAATGCCCTGCTAAAAGATCTTAGTGCTACTCTTGTTGGTGGTAGATAGATGTTGGTAGTAGCAGGACACTGGCACAGGAACATAGATTACTCTGCAATAACAAAATGAAATATTGTAAAATGGCACTCAGATCCCTTAGCAATTCCACTCTTCAATTATTGATTATTGATAGCAATATTAAATGATCCATATTCCAAATTTTAAATAATCTTTTGTGTTAGTGGATATGATAGGAAAGACTGAAGTAATTTGTTTATATGGAAAACTCTTTTTTTTTCTTTCTTTTTTTTTTTTTTGAAAACACTGTATCCTGTGACATACCACATAGTGAACAACATATTTCATCATATAATGGATGTAATCAACTGTTAAAAAATAGAGATGAAATTAATTAAAATTATCTTGAACAAAGTAATAGAAAAACAAAGTTTATGTCAAGCAAACAATATTGTGAATTTATATTAATGGACCGAATGCATTATTGAAATTTATTTCAAATATATATTGAAACTGGATTTGCCTTCTTATATACTATCTGCTTTAGGTACAAACCAGCTGCATCAAATCCGAATGTTCCTACAAGTGAAGACCTAACTCCAGATTACATGAATATCCTTGGGATGATATTCAGCATGTGTGGACTCATGATGCGGGTGAGTGTAAAAGTTCAATTTTAATTAAGGTGCCCATGCACAGAGAGGAAAATCTCAAGGTTGGGACTGCACAGTTTGGCCTCAAGGTTTTAATTGTACTTCGATGGACTGTACAGTTCAAATCTGGCCTCAAGGATGCCCCATTTACATTGAGGAATATCTTAAGGTTTGGTCTGCACTGTCCTAATCTTGAGATATTCCTTATGATACAGCCTTTAGGCCAAACTGTCCAGTCCCAACCTTGAGATTTTCCTCTCTGCATATGCACCCTTACTCTTTTAGCCTAGAGCAGTAATAAAAAAAAAAAAATGAATAGATGAATTCCCTAATTAATTTAATAAGATATTTTTTATTGAGATTGAGTTTTCATCATGACAATGCACCTGTCCACATCGTCCTGCCTATGAAGTAGTTTCTCTCAAAAAAGAGCTTGACACTGTTATAATGATGTCAAGCTCTTTTTTGTGAGAAACATAAAAGGCTCTTTTTCGTTAGATGAATAAAGGGTTGGTGTTAACGCGTTATGCATAAAGAAGTGCATTCCAGTTGGTGGCAATTTCTTTGGCGGTGATGAAAATTTTGTGTAAGCATATTGAAAATTAAAAAAGTTTCCTGTTTTTTTTCCTTTTCCCACTACATATACATATCTATTTATAAACTTTAAGAGAGATCATAATGAAAATTTGATGACATTTTTCAAAAATTTCTTCATGAGTCCAACCTTTGGAATGTACTAAATAAAGAAAATATTTTTTATGTTTAATGCTGCATTTCCATGATATAATTCTAGCTAAAGTGGTGTGCATGGGTCGCTCTGTACTGTTCATGTATCAGTTTTGCCAACTCCAGGGTGAACGATGAGACTAAGCAGATTGTCAGCAGTTTTATGTGAGTATAGTTTTGGTTAATAATACTGATCAGTAGTAATTATAGTACCCTTGATATTTCAAATAAAAAAATATCAATAAAAGCAGTAGTTAATCTCAGTTTACTCGGTCTGCACACTGGAGAAAAACCATGAGAATTTTACGTCTTTCACTAATGGATCCATAATAAAAAAAAAAAAAAAAAAAAAAAAAAAACTCTATTTCTAACTCTGTGGGAGTTTAGATTGGGACGCAACCACTAGATAGCCCAGTGCTAATTACTACCCACTGGGTATTTACCCGCCCCAGATCACTGGCGCTAACATCGAATAATTAATCAAGTGGGTACAAGTCTGTATTTAGTTGTCCAGAATTCAATTGTTACACCTTTGGGAAATATTTTGTAGCAAATAATATTGTTTAATTTAATTAACAATGAATAAATGTAAATTTCAGCTCTCTAGCACCAATGTATTAGTATCTATTCTGGTAGCACTTTTGGAGGCTACTGCTTCATTTACAGTTTACAATGCATCATGGTATCTACCATCCCGCAGACATCCTTTTATTGGCTAATTACACCCTTTCTATTAAGCCTATTAAATATGATTGAAATATAAAGTATAGATGGCAAGCAATGTGGTACTGCGTGTGGAAATAAAGTGTAGTGTACAGTCCTGTTCGTCAGGAGAACTACGAACAAGACACGTCGAAGTAATACTAATGCGACTTAGGATCGGACGTACACGACTCACCCACACGTAGCTCTTCAAGAGACAAGACAAACTGCTATGTGAGACTTGCAACGTACATTTAACTGTAAAACACTTACTAACAGACTGCCTTAAAAGAGACAACTTACAGATTCCTCGAAACCTAAGTGAACTGTTATCAGGTAAAAGGCCACACATTGATACCATACTGACTTTACTTAATGACTACAAAGACATTCAATAAAATATAGTAATATCACACATAACTTATAATTTTAACCAAGGCAAAGTTTCTTACCTCAGGATAGTATACTACGAACTATTCTAATCCTAAGATATCATTATGATTACTTATTATTTTATTGGTTTATTTTATTAAATTTTCATTCTATTTTTTTGTCTTTAGTTTATTTTTTATTATTCATTTTACATGCCTTTTCTGTTAATGTTCTATCATTCTTACTGATCCTGGGTTTATAATTTATAAATTTATTTCTTGTTATTTTTTATGAATTATATTAGGGCAGATCACCATCGCTGTGGAGCTCTTCAAACCAATAAACAAATAAATATAAATTAATTTTCAATAATTTAATTTATAGCTTGTAATAGTAGAAAATAAAATGGTGCAGTTTTTGCGAGTTGGGAATATGTTCAATTAAGCCTGTTATCTTGTTTTATATATATATATATATATATATATATATATATATATATATATATATATAAAATACTATAATTTTACATGAAAATTGAGAATAAATATTTCTCCTTGAGAAAGAAAGCTTTTCAAATTACACTACTGAAATGAATAGTTTGGAAACGCACCATATTGTATGAGAACTGTGTGTAATACAGCAGAACACTGATTCCAGATACAGTTTCAGCCCACAAAATTGCAGAATATAATTTAAAGTCATCTGTGTTTGTTTACTAACATTTTCCCTCAGGGTTAGCATAAATGAGGCATCAACTTGCAAAACAGAATATATTCAAATCATACAACTTTTCAGGGGACACACAAAACGTCTAAGCTAGTGTAATTAACATGATTTTATTAACTTTAAAAAAAAAAAAAAAAGTATTTTTAGAAGAAAAATTATTTTGATGGAAAAGTGGATTTAACCCATTTTTAAAGTCATTGCCTTATATTATAGGAATGTGGTTTTAATTTATTGCTTTAATTACTGTGTTTCAGGCTCTCCATTTCCGCTGTGGTCATGTCATATCTACAGAATCCTCAACCGATGACACCACCTTGGGCTCCTTATTAACTAAATTGGAAAATATTAATATTTGTATCAATTAAGATTTAAGTCTGGTTACTATTTATTAATTAAATATTTCAAAAATGTATAAATATATATATTTATTAATATTTTACTAAGAGTTTTTGTTTTTTTAATCTTCATTTATTTTCTTGAAACAACAAATCATTGTATAATTTGCTAGCAATGGAAGACATGTTATGAAACACCAGAAGATATGAAACAGTTTAAAATAAACTGCCAGCTGTCTGTCTGTATGTTTGTTCCTTATTCAAATCCGCACCGTTTGACCAATTTCGGCCAAACTTGAAACACAGGTAGGTCTTGATCCGGCGAGTGTCGTTGGCTAGGTGAAAATCGTCTAAGACTCACAGTTCAGAGGTCACAGGTTTGAAATTGTTACAGATTTGCATTATTAGATTTTAATATTACTTATTTGGTTTTTAATTTATTTTTGCTCTCAAGATGCAGAAAGTAGGTGTAGCTTGGCATGCCTGGTAACTTCTATTTAATAATAGTAATTGTTTTCATGGAATAAATAAATCTGACTTAAAATACCATGTTCCATGACCAGCAGAATCAGACCCATTGTTTTTCCATCATAATTAGCTCTTAAGATTTTGCATTATTAGGGTTCCAGGTGCACTCTTATGTAAATATCTGAGAGCACGGTAGTGCGCTAGGCCAAGGTCCAGCAAGCAGGACTGTGTGTATCTATAGGCGAAGAAACATTTTTCACACCCTTATAACTCTGGTTGCTTCTGTAAAAAAATCTTGAAATGTTTACCATACATAGTTGATATAGTATATAAATGGTCCTAAAAGTTTCAGCTTTGAACCATCTGGAACCTAGAGAATTTAAAAAATCAGCATTTGACACTCACTCACTCATTCAACATAAAAATTATAAGGCACTTTCCGATAACCTAGAAACTTGGAATTTGGCAGGATGACAGATCTTAGGGTGATATTAAAGGTAAAAATTGAAAACCTACAAAAAGTTGTGTTTGACACCGCCCCAGGGGGGGGGGATTGTTTTGTACTTGTTGTACCATCGGAAACCAATAAAGTGGGGTATTAAATTAAACGTCTCAGTTTAGGGAACGTAAAACTCAATGAAAAACTCTGACAATACAGAAAAGTTAAGTTGGAGCCTGTCTAATCTAAGTTTAAGCTCTGGATAGTGCAATCACCGAGTATAATAGGTTGCGATCCTTATAAAGACCTGCCCTGGCCATTTCGGTCAGTAACACCCGAAGTAGAAAAGTAAAGGACCAGGTAATCCAACCTCGTACTTCACCTAATATAACCCTTTCACTTATTTTTGCACTTGGCCAGTTTTCGTTAAATGATGGCTGCTATAACGATTGGATTTATTATAAAATGTTTAGCATCTACAGGTTTAGTCCCATTCAGTTCAGGGTTATTATAAACTCTCTGATTACGTAAAATGATCGGCTTTGTATGAACTCAATGTAAGTTAAAACGGTATCTTTTAATGAAAAACCGAATAGTTGGTGAAAAAATGGATTTCTGGTTAATGAATCATAAATAAAAACCACAGTTTTAGAATCTACAATTAATTTACTATAAGAAACACCGGTTATTGAAATCTTGTCATCTAAATTAAGAGCCGAATAGATGTGAACTATTGTTATTAGTGTTTTTTTAACTCATTCAATATTTTCTTAATCAGCCATTTGGAGACTTAGGGGTTCGCCTCCGCCTCAAAAGTTGCCTTATAAGCTTTCAAATGGTACCTCGTTTTAGGAAAAAAATTATTTGAGCCTAATTTTTAAGTTTCAATAACGGGTGTTTCTTATAGCAAATTTAATGTAGATTCTAAAAATGTGGTCTTCATTTACAATACGTTAACCCGAAATCCGGAAAACACCGTTTTTCATAATAAGAAAAAAAGTCCTACTCCCAGGAACTGCATCATCTTAGCGCGGTTTCGTTCTTATCCCCAGTCTCATTTGGAAAGATTAAAATAGAGCAGTTATTGTTTTGGTTCCACTTTTCTTGAAAGGTCTTGATTCATGATCTTACCTGGATAGGCCGGCAAACCCCAGAAACCTCGAGGCAGTTGAAAATTGTCACAAGGTCTTCGCATCTCTCTCGAAGCTATATTTCTAACAATAAATTGTTTTTCTTATTTGACTTAACCTGATTTATTGTAAAATACATTATCCAACTATAAGCAATTAAAAAACAACAAGAAATAAAAGCAGACAAAAAGAACCGTTCGAATAACCGAAATCAATTACTTTAAAGTTTTAAGCACTTCTTTTCCGATTGGCATCGCCTAATCAAAACTTTCTTCAGAACCTTTTAGCACTTTCCTCCGAAGGAAAGTAGCTATTGAGGTTGCACTCATGACGGAATTTTTGAAAAATTTCTTCAAATCTTTATCGATCCTACCTAGTAGAAACCGAAAATGACCCACGTTAAAATTGTTGTAATTGTAATATTGTTAACACGATAGCGGCCAGAGTTTTTGTTTCTTTGTCACGAAACTTGGTATATAGCATACAATAAGCAAACGATTGAACGAGTTCGTTAACCACCAAAATCGGTCCACCGGAAGAGGGGGGGGGGGGTTTACCCCGAACCCAAATCACTAATTTGACCATGCCAGCCGTAATATTTGTTATATTTCAACGAAACTTGGTATTCGTAGTGGTAATCTAGAGAGAAAAGTGAGATGTAAAAATGAACTAAATCGGTTCATTAGAGGGGGGGGGGGGTTACTTCGGACCCACAATACCAATTTGCCACTAACAGCCGTGATTTTTGTTATATTTCGACGAAACTTGGTATTCGTAGTGGTACTCTAGAGAGAAAAGTGAGATGTAAAAATAAACTAAATCGGTTCATTAGAAGGGGGGGTTTACTTCCGACCCACAATACCAATTCGCCACTACCAGCCGTGATTTTTGTTATATTTCGACGAAACTCGGTATTTGTAGTGGTAATCTACATGTACAAATGTGTTGTAAAAATAAACTAAATCGGTTCATTAGGAGGGGAGTTTACTCCGGACCCAAATTACTAATATACCCATACCGGTCGTAATTTCTACTGTATTGTAACGAAACGTGGTATACGTCGTGGGTAACTCTTTGGAAAGAAGTGTTGTAAAAATGAGCTAAATCGGAAAGGGGGGTTTACTTTGTAATATATTTCAATAGAATTAGCTTGCCAAGGCAGCCGCAAGGAGCGCTTTCTGCCACTAGAGGGACTGTATCCTGTTCCTGCGTCAGATAAAAAGACGAAAATATGAAGTTTTTTATATTTATTAAGTAGTGTAGTAGGTACCATGTGTAAACATAACTCTGGAAGCAAATTAATAATTGAACAGTTACTCATTTCAAAATTAAAAGAGAACTATTCATGTTTTTATTTTATTTATGTAGGATATTTTAAGCAAATTGTTCTGGAAACCAGTCTACACAACCCAAATTTTGAGGAAATCGCTTAGTTATGCAGCTCCTGCGTGACGGACTTTTTTTTAGAGCATTTAGTAAGCTTTCTAAATGGTAACCTTCCGCTTACCAATATTCTCAACCGTTTTCGAGATATTAAGGATAGTATACGAAGTTACCAAAACATTTCATGTCTGTTAATAAAATATTTTATTCTAACCCTTCCTTAACTCTAAACGTAACCAAAATTTCAACATATTAGTTTTCATGAAATTTGAACATGCAGAAAATGTTTCAACTGAATCCCATGATTCTAAGTACCCTAACCAAAAACGTTATTCAAAAACTATTTTTAAAATTTTCTCAACAACGGTAAAAGCTATCGCCTTAAAAATGGTTTCATTCGTTTTTCTAGGCCCAGAAGCCTACAAAACGAGTACTTGCAAGTATATGAAGTAAGCGCAACGATTTTTTTCGCGCGACATTCGCTCCAAAAGCCATGTTCCGGTGGGCGGATTCTGCTGGTTAACGAACTTGACCTTTCAAATTAGACAAACTATTTTTAGCATAAATATGCTTTCGCGATGACTAACTAAAAAAAAAAAAGTTAGAAAAAAGTGTGACAAACAACTGTCTGCTGGCGTTCGCGCACGCGCAGTAGCCACGTATAAAAAAGAAGACTACAATACATTACATAGGTTTGTCAGGTGGACCGAAAGCATATTTATTTTCCTGAATTTTAGCAGAAGGCTCTAAACAAATTACCAAATTTCATCAAAATCGGACCATTACTCGCTGACGTATGCCGCGAACAGACAAATATATATATATATATATATATATATATATATATATATATATATATATAGAGAGAGAGAGAGAGAGAGAGAGAGACACAGACACACAAATTTGAACCACCATCATTTTCGGTCTCTAGGGGGTTCTGAAACGCAAAATTTTCTAGTCGGCACTTCCGGATTGCGTCATGCGATCAACCTTATAAGCCTAGTTTCAAAACTATTGGGTTTTAGCGTGGTTCCTCCCTCCCTTCATAGGGAGGAACCGCGCTAAAATCCAATAGTTTTGAAAATAGACAAAAAATTGAGTAGATCTGCTACATGTTGAGATAGGACACATTTCGGCGTCGCTGAACTACAAATGAGGTGGAGAATAAACCCCTAAATTTATGACACCTCAATGCGGGACACCCTGTATAGGCCCATGCTGTTTCTGATCCTGTTTAATCCTCAGTATAAGTAGCCATTTCAATCAATTTGAGTAGAATCTGAGTCAACAGGCATAATCATTCCTTCTATATAAGACCCATCCCTTCCTCTTTTACTGGCCTGTGCCTTGCTTCTCACTAATAACAGTGGTCTACCAAATCGAACTTTTTTTGTCCCAAGATATCTATAACTTGTCAGAAATCTTTATAAATTTGAAATGTAATGTTGCCTCACGGTCGTAGTAAAGCCGTCTCAAAAATTATAATAACTCTGCCTCAAAGAATTATTAATGTAGAAAATGAACCTGCAATCAGATTTCCTCTATCTCATTTAATTTTCAAGTAAATTTGAAATTTGTAAAAAAAAAGAAAAAAAAAAAATATGACAGGAATGGTCCCCCGAAATCCATCGAGATCTACAAGAAATAGATCTGTTTGTTGGAGCAATTTCGTTGTAGGCAAGTATAATATTCTCTTAATTATCACCATTGGCAAAGTAAAGAAAACTTTATTGGTATGAAAATATAAATCTATTTGGTACGAAAATAAATAATTTTGTAATCTATTCAATTGATGATAATGTTCACAATTTAACATGAATCTGAAATCTATTGATTTGATATTGTTAGTGCTATGAGTAGTGCGGTTGCAGCAAGTTCCTCGCGTGTTGGGAGTGAATGGAAGCCACGCGCCGACGGGTGCAAGAAGGATGCCCGGAACACAGCTGACGGATCCAGGTGTATAGCATGTGCTACACACACGACTCCATCTGATGCTTGCCATTGTCTTGGGCCACGTGCAGCAGTCTGCTTCCAGTGCTTAGCCACAATGGGGATAATGGTGATATTTCAGTCCTAAATGCCGGCGACTTCTTCGGAAGGTGCTGAGGATGTCAGCTGTTCTTCGATGGGCTATCATTGTCTCAAGGAAAACTAGCGGAATCTGTTGGAGCTGAAATATACTAGGCAGCCGCTCTGCTCCAGATGGTTAAGCAGTGTGCCGACAATTACACTCGGTTCGGTGTGTAACAGCTTCGAGCTGAAACGGTTGAACAGCTATGCTTGAACAAATTTACTTCTTATGTTCCAGTTTTATTGAAAACTCCTATTCAACCGCTTGGGTTACACAGGTCTACAACCAAAAATTTGATTTGATGATTTTGGCTAATCTCTGTGTTTCTCGGTGTGCTGAGGCCGAGAGTGAAGTCCGTTTTTCTCTATCACGTACAGATTTTTTTCAAATCCATAGAACATAATATACCTGCTATACACATAAATTTGGTAAGAAGTAGGTTTTTTTTTTTTTTTTTTCCAACCGATTTATCTTTTTATAAACAGACATCTTTCACTAGGTGGTGTAGGCAATGACTCCCTCAGTAGATGTTGTAGGCCTGAGGGTGTTTAGGCACGACCTGTTCAGACAGGAACGTACTTGTTTGGTCTCAGATGTCACCGTCTGAAGCTAAACGAGATTGAACCTGTTGTATCAGGAACTTGGAGCTAAATTTCTGTTCATTCTCTCAGTTCAGTAGTATCAACTGAAGTGAACACATTCACTGAGGTCACTTAGTTGTGTCAAAGTGATTAAGAACGTATTTTAAGGTTTGAAAGTGCATTTAGACAAAATGTATCATCGTCGTTGTGTTACCAGTCCAGACTACTTCTGTTTTATCTGTGGTGAGTACACAGTTAAGAAATACCAACGAAATATAACAGGTTTTGTCAAAAATGTATATTATACATATTTTGGCTTGAGAATAGGAGATCAAGATAAAGTGTGGGCTCCTCACAAAGTATGCCATAGCTGCGTAGAAAAACTTCGCTTATGGTACAAAGGAGAGTTAAAATCTTTCGGATTTGCTATCCCAATGATGTGGAGGGAGCAAAAAAACCACGTTAATGACTGTTACTTTTGTAATTGTCATGTTCAAGGCTATAATTCCAAAAATCATAAGCTCATTAACTACCCTAATGTGGAATCTGCTAGTCGTCCGGTACCACACGGTCCTGGATTGACAGTTCCTCAGCCCCCTCGTGACTGGGGCAGTATAGATAGGGAAGCTAATAGAGAAGACTTTATGTCCGAGAGCGATGAAGTACACAGTGAGTTCAAAGCAAGCAGTTCAGAAGATGAACCTCAGCTTATTTCTCAACAGGAGTTGAACGACTTAGTGAGAGATCTTGGACTTCCAAAAGATGCAGCTCAGTTACTTGGCTCCCGTCTTAAAAACAAAAATTTATTACAGCCAGGCACTTCTTTTTCATGGTATCGACACCGTGAAGCAGTTTTTGTTCCTTACTTTGCTCTGGATGAGAATCTTATTTATTGCAAAGACATTCTTGGTCTGATGGGTCAATTTGGTATACAATATGACCCGATTCATTGGCGTCTATTCATAGACTCATCAAAGCGAAGTCTAAAGGCTGTTTTGTTGCACAATGGCAATACTTATGCTTCAGTTCCAGTTGGCCATTCGGTACATTTAAAAGAAACATACGAAAATTTGTCATTAGTTCTCGAACGAATTCATTATAATGAGCATAACTGGTTGATATGTGGAGACTTGAAAGTACTTACTATGCTCTTAGGTCAGCAATCAGGGTACACCAAGTTCCCTTGTTTTTTTATGTTTATGGGATAGCCGAGACAGAAATTCCCATTGGAACAACAAAGACTGGCCATCACGAGGAGCTCTGTCGCCAGGCCAAAAAAATGTAATTAGGAGAAGTTTGGTTCCTTCTGACAAAATCCTGCTACCTCCTCTACACATAAAGCTAGGTCTGATAAAACAATTCGTAAAGTCTCTCAATAAAGAAGGTGAATGTTTTAAGTACTTATGCTCCAAGTTCCCACGATTAAGTGATGCAAAGCTAAAAGAGGGGATCTTTGTAGGCCCAGATATTCGGAAACTTTTCACAGATCCACATTTCACTCAGACCATCAATGAGAAGGAGAAGGAAGCTTGGAATTCTTTTAAAGATGTTGTTGAGAAGTTCCTTGGTAACGTGAAGGATCCCAACTACAGAAGTATCGTGGAACGCATGTTGAAGGCATTTCAATTACAAGGTTGCAACATGAGTTTGAAGGTTCACTTCTTACATTCGCATGTGGACTATTTTCCGGAAAACTTAGGGGAAGTAAGTGAAGAACAAGGGGAAAGGTTCCATCAGGACATCGAGGAAATGGAACGTAGGTATCAGGGCAAATGGAACGTAAACATGATGGCTGACTATTGTTGGATGCTGCAGCGTGAATCATCTGAAGAGTTCTACAGCCGGAAACGAACCTCGGAGAAATTTTCAAGAGAAAAAAATACGTTTTCATAAAAATAATAACTAAATATGCCACTGTTAATTCTGAAGCTGTTATTTCTACACATTTATGTATTTTGTACAGTAAACAACATTGAAATAACTAAAAGATCATGGAAATAAATGAAAACTCTTATTCGCCAATTCTGTTTTCTTTTAATGTTAGTACCTCTGCCCTTACTTGAGATTGAACAATTTCCTTATGTGATAGAGAGGGACTGACCTCATGTTCGGCTTCAGCACGCCAAGGAGCATAGAGATTGACCAAAATCATCAAATCAAATTTCAGAAAGATTATTTTTGTAGACCTGTGTTATTATTGCCCATTTACATAAGAGCAATTGAAGATCCAAATCACAATAGGATCGGCTGAGTAAGTTTATCTCGGTGCCACCTGGGAGGATTTTCTGGATGTTATTGGTAAGATTAAGATAGACGTTCAGGATTAGGATGCAGAGACAACTTAGAGCGTAACGTCTGGAAACGGATTTTAGCAAGGTCAAGGACAAATGGGGTGTTAAGAACATTGTGAAGGGTTTTGTTGGATACGTAGAAGGGGGCATTAATCGTTTTACAAAAAACTTTTGACTGGAATGCCTATATTCTGTTGATGTTTTTGCAGATCCCCCGTACATACATATCTGATTATTTTCAATCCTAACTTTCCCCTATTAATGTTAGTTAATTTATTTATATTTTTGTAATCAGATTTGTATCTCTAAGAAATCTCAATGATTTCCGGCACAATTCATGGTTAACTCCAAGTATACTACAGAGAGGACCATGAATGTCCTTTTGATTTCGAAAGTCCTCGAAGGCACTACAGCCCGTAAATATGTTGTTCGTGGCAAGATCTTCGCTACATACTGTACTTTTAGGGATTGCTTCCCGTTTGAAGATGGGTAATCATGGGTGAGATATGTTTGCACAATTCTTCCGACAGAACCACCTCATCTCACTTTGAGTCTTGAGATAAGATTTTCCGTACCACGGTATAGTTCGACCAGAAACAATAGAACCAGGAGAGGCGGAACCAGAGGGGAGGTAGGCCTTCCTCGTCATGGGCTAGAGGCAGCGCGTACGCACTATCTGGTTCTTTTCTTCGAGGTAAACCTATAGTAGATTTTGTCTCCCTTAGCTTATTATCTATTTTGCCACTCTGAGAGGATTGTCTATTTTATAGTTTTTTTTTCATTACCCGTAGTGTCAGTGGCTAGGAATCCAATAGAATAACGTCTTTGTAAGTTTTGTGATGCAAATATATTTCCATAATAAGGTCAGATTTGATCGAATTTTGAGAATAAAACTCAGAAAGAAAGAAGATAAGATAAAGAGTTAGTTTGTTTGTTTTCTTGTTTTTTTTTTTACGGCGCTTCGACCAATCTGGGCCATTAGCGCCGACATCCAGGGTGCAGCGAGGAATTTTCCCAACGAGCCGTGGGATGAGAAAATTCCTGCCCCCGGTGGGGATCGAACCCACCATCTCCCGCATAAAGAGTTAGTGTGTATCACAAAGTTGCTATTATTTTCTAAGAAACTAATAAGTAATTCTGCTGTATGCTTCTGTATACAGGGGGTTCGGAATTCGATTTCCGCCCCCTTTTTATCCACAGTTTTTGGAATTTCAAAACGAAACTCTCAGGATCTTTACTGCTTCAAATAAGGTTTCTTTTCAGTTCATAGTCGGCTCTCTAACCTTCTCCTGTACTTCTCCAGCTACCATAACTTTGGAATTTCCATTAGAATGCTATACTTTTTATAGGATTCTTGTAGAAAATCAAATTCTAAAATGAGTTTAGGTCGGTTTAGGGTTCGATTTGTCGCATCCTTTAGCCGTAAAATGCCAAAAACCCGTCTCGATTTTCTAGACTAATATCTCTGCAATCGTTGGAGATAAATTAGTGAAGCCTTTCTCTGTAGTTTGGGCTTTAAAAATGCTACAAAAAGATGCATATCCCGTATTTTTATGAACAATTATTATTAAATGACTCGTCTGAGCTGTAATTTTGTCATCTTCGAATGCGGTGCTTCGGCCTTCATGCTCCTAGTGGTCCGCTTCCATTATAGGCTTTAGTAACTACAGGAATACCACTCGGTCTTCTTGGCATCTCCCAAGCCAGAATATTAGGAATATTCGGAGTTTACAAATGTTATTGTATTAAGCTGAAATTAATGAAGCAATCCGGAAGCTCCGAATACAAAATGCCCACTCTTCCTGTTTCCTAGAGCAAAATGATCGGATATTGATGAAATTTGGCACAAAAATAATTTTTCTGATTTAAAAAGACTGTTTTATCAGCAGATGCCGCTCACAGGAAGTGTGATGTTTTTAGCGCGGTTCCTCCCTCCCTCATAGGGAGGAACCCCGCTTATAGGGTTGATACAATGAAACAATCCGGAAGTGCCGACTAGAAAATTTTGCGTTTCAGAACCTCTGGAAACCGAAAATGATGGTAGTTCAAATTTGTATATATATATATATATATATATATATATATATATATATATATATTTGTCTGTTCGCTCATTCCTGGCTTCCCTGATGGTCCGATTTTGATGAAATTTGGTACAAAAATCCGACGTCCAATTTGAAAGGTCAAGTTCGTTAACCAGCAAAATCCGCCCACTGGAAGATGGCATTTGGGGCGAAATTCGCGCAAAAAAAATCGTAACGCTTACGTTTTTGAGTTCATAAGCTTGTAAGTACTCTTTTTATAGGCTTCTTGGGCTAGGAAAACGAATGGAACCATTTTCAAGGCGATAGCTTTAACCGTTTTCGAGAAAATTGGAAAAATAATTTTTGAATACCGTTTTTGGTTTGGGTACTTAGAATTACGGGATTCAGTTGAAACATTATCTGCATGTTCTACTTTCATTAAAACTAATATGTTGAAAGTTTTGTTACGTTTGGAGTTAAGGAAGGGTTAGAATAAAATATTTTATGAACTGACAAGAAAAGTTTTGGGAACTTCGTATACTTTCATTAATATCTCGAACACGGTTGGGAAATCGTGGTAAGTGGATAGAAACTATTTGAAAGCTTTCTAAATTCTCTACAAAAAATATTCTAAAACTATTTTTGATTAGGTTATGTCAATCGGAGAAATAAGTGCTTAAAACTTCAAATACGTCTGTTTTGTTCTTAAGAACGGGTTTTTGTCGTTCTTTTTGTAATTTTTGTCTCTTTCCCTTTGTTTTTTATTGCTTTTTATTTTTGTAATTTCTTATGTTGGGAAAGTTTTGTGTGTAAAACAGGATATGAAAAATGAGACCAATTTTCTGTTGCTAGAAATAATGTAAATTTTGGGAACTTTCATTAATATCTCGAAAACGGTTGAAAATCTTGGTAAACGGAAGAATACCATTAGAAAGCTTATTAAATGCTCTACATAAAAGGTTCTAATGAAAGTTTTGATTAGGCGATGACAATCGGAGAAATAAGAGCTTAAAGCTTTAAAGTAATTGATTTCGCTTATTCGAACTGTTCTTTTTGTCTGTTTTTTATTCCTTGTTATTTTTTAATTGCTTATAGTTGGATAATGTATTCGAAAATAAAACAGGTTTAGTAAAATAACAAAAACAATTTATTGTTAGAAATATAGAGTTCCAAGATTCCAAGACCTTGTAACTAGCGGGAATGTTTCTAGTGATGTCGACCCTTCCAGGTAAGATTGTAAATCCTAGCTTTCAAGACTGTTGGAACCAAAAAAATAACTGTCGGGGTTCGGTTACTGCTACTTTTATCGTAAAAATGGTTTTATTGTGCCGACGTTTCGGCTTGAACTTCAAGCCTTCATCAGGGCTGTAAATACAAGTAGGACATATTTAACACTAATATATGCACATATCTATGTAAATATACCTAACATATATATATATATATATATAATATATATATATATATATATATATATTTATATATATGCATATACACATACACATATACACGCACACATATGTACATATATATGCCCACATACATACACATATGGGGTATGTATTATTAAGTAGCAGTGACCGAACCTGGACAATCCCTACCTTGCATCATCAACGGTCAACGATCTCCTCTCAACAAAATAATAACTGCTTCTATTTTAATCTTTCGAAATTAGACTAGGGATAAGAACGGAACCGCGCTAAGATGAGGCAGTTCCTGCGAGTCGGACTTTTTTTTTTATTGCTTTTTATTTTTGTAATTTCTTATGTTGGGAAAATTTTGTGAGTAAAACGGGATATGAAATACCATTAGAAAGCTTATTAAATGCTCTAAATAAAAGGTTCTAATGAAAGTTTTGATTAGGCGATGACAATCGGAGAAATAAGAGCTTAAAGCTTTAAAGTAATTGATTTCGCTTATTCGAACTGTTCTTTTGTCTTTTTTTTTATTCCTTGTTATTTTTTAATTGCTTATAGTTGGATAATGTATTCGAAAATAAAACAGGTTTAGTAAAATAACAAAAACAATTTATTGTTAGAAATATAGAGTTCCAAGATTCCAAGACCTTGTAACTAGCGGGAATGTTTCGAGTGATGCCGACCCTTCCAGGTAAGATTGTAAATCCTACCTTTCAAGACTGTTGGAACCAAAACAATAACTGTCGGGGTTCGGTAACTGCTACTTTTATCGTAAAAATGGTTTTATTGTGCCGACGTTTCGGCTTGAACTTCAAGCCTTCATCAGGGCTGTAAATACAAGTAGGACATATTTAACACTAATATATGCACATATCTATGTAAATATACCTAACATATATATATATATATATATATATATATATATACATATAATATATATATATATATATATATTTATATATATGCATATACACATACACATATACACGCACACATATGTACATATATATGCCCACATACATACACATATGGGGTATGTATTATTAAGTAGCAGTGACCGAACCCGGACAATCCCTACCTTGCATCATCAACGGTCAACGATCTCCTCTCAACAAAATAATAACTGCTTCTATTTTAATCTTTCGAAATTAGACTAGGGATAAGAACGGAACCGCGCTAAGATGAGGCAGTACCTGCGAGTCGGACTTTTTTCCTAAATTAGCGTAGTATTGTATAAATAGGCTTCCAGACACACTTTTTTACACCTGGATTCGTATGAATCCACCTTCAATGCAATGTCTTTAACAATGAAAAAATCTTTATATCGGTACCTCGAATATTAAGCATTAAGGTGAACATTTTCTCAGGGGCTTCATGATCAACCGAACTATGATATATAAATTTCGGTTAACAATTCGTTAGCAATATTGAAATGTTCGTATATTTTCTTAAATATCTCGGAAAAGGTTGGAAAATCTTGGTATGGTATGGAATACCAACAATCCAGAACTTGGAATAATAAGCCAATTAAAACGCTATTACACCCAATAAAAACTATGTTTTCTGAACTAAGTGATTTTA
Organism: Gonocerus acuteangulatus; assembly: GCA_946811695.1. Lineage (NCBI taxonomy): Eukaryota > Metazoa > Arthropoda > Insecta > Hemiptera > Coreidae > Gonocerus > Gonocerus acuteangulatus. The sequence goes on along the minus strand of OX328123.1, from coordinate 28,608,976 downwards.
TTTAATTTATTTTTGAGGTTTTTATGATAAATGTTTACTGATTTCGGGGGGTGGGGGTGCAGCCCCCTCACCCCCCCCCCCCATTTATACGCCCAAGGTTTGTTTTAACGTGTGTACTTCTGTTTCTCTCGGTTGTTTATTGGTTTAGGTTTTTTATTTGCGTTTAGCTGTAAATAGAGTTTTTCAATAAACCTAGGTACCTTGGTATGTAAAATGAGAAAGACGTTTGTTATATTTGTTATTAGAGTACTTTCCTAAAGATTCAGCACAAGATTAACAGACACATTAGGCGTATTTTAGCGCCAAACATTTCGCTGTTCCATGAGATTTTGTTCCATAAATATTAAATCACTGCAAGAATAACATTGTACATATGGGAACACGTTAAGAAAATGTAGTTTATACAAGTCAGATTTTTTTGTTGCAAATGGTGCCCGTTTTGGAACCGTATCTTATTTGATCAATTATATTGTGACTCAAATTGTTGCTGAGTTGCTTCTGAATATTTAATGATTCTTTTGTCTTTTCCCATTTGCAAACAAATATTTCTTTATCAGCCTATGGAATCTTGGTGCTTACACCGGAAGCTACCTGCCCTAGTTCTGGAGCATGTGTTCTTCCGGAGAGCCGGCAGATGTAGACTCGCACCTGCCACAGCTGCCGTACTGGAGTCCTTGCTTCGGACAGCCGACAACAGGATCAGCTCTTGTCTCTTTAGCTCAGCTGTTTCATAATCTAGAGAAATAAAAAAAAAAAGTTCGATTCACAGGAATTGCATAATCTTAGCGCGTCTGTACAGCTTCAAATAGATACAGGTTGTATTTTATTGACAAACGTAAATTCCTACACCTAACTCAAAGAAAAGCAAGTTTTTATTACAAAAAACTGGGAGTAGCCAAATCTAAGCGTAAGTTAAGAAGGTGGAGTAAACCTCCTAAAACTTACGCCAAGAAATGCTCTATTACCAACAACCACAAAAAATAAACTTGTTTCTTATTTGATGTTCCTTGTTTTACTGACAAATTCATTTTATACTAAAAGAAAATTTAAAAAATGAAGTCCGAGTCGCAGAAACGGCGTCATCTTAGCAGGTTTCCTTTTTTACCCCTGTTTCATTGGCAAAGCTTAAAATAGAACTGTTGTAATATTTCGTGAAAAATGTAAGAATGTAAAATGAAATCTCAAAGCGAAGCAAGATCTTAAGTGAAAAAACTGATAGTATCCTAAGAGGAAATTACTCCATTTAAGAACTCACTTTTCAAAAGGACGTTGTTCTATCTGAAATCGCATAAGATCAGCATTTGTAGGAAATTTAATAAACTTTCGCATAGACGCCTCGAATTTACTATGATTTTCCAACTAGTTTCGTGATGTATAAGGATATGTCCGAAAATCCCGAGAAAAATATAGTTTCTAGCTCGTTTCCTCTCTACCTCTGTGGGTACCCCGCTTATGACGTCACGCGATTATACGATCCGGAAGTGCCGACTAGAAAATAACTCGTTTCAGAACATAATTTGTAAGGTCAAGTGACCCAGCGAAATTCGTCCACCGGAACATGGTTTTTGGAACGAAATTCGCGCAGAAAAAATCGTTACGCTTACATCATCTGCTTGCAAGTACTCGTTTTATAGGCTTCTTGGCCTAGGAAAACGATTGAAACCATTTAGAGGCGATAGCTTTAACCGTTTTCGAGAAAAGTGGAAAAATATTTGTTGAATCAAGTTTTTGATTTGGGTACTTAGAATCATGGGATCCCGGTAAAATATTTTCTGCATGTTTGAAATTCATATAAGCAAAGATGTTTAAATTTTGGTTACGTTTGGAGTTAAGGAAGGATTGGAATAAAATGTTTTATTTATGGCCATGAAAAGTTTTGGGAGCTTGGTAAGCGGAAGGTCACCATTTGAAAGCTTACTAAATCCTTACTAAAAAGATTCAGAAGCAATTTTCGATTAGGCGATGTCAATCGGAGAAATAAGTGCTTTAAACTTCAAATGGGTTTGTTTTGTTCTTTTGAATTGGTTTTTGTCTTTGTTTAAATCACTTTTCCATTGTTGTTTTTTTTTAAAATTCCATTTATCTGTAAAATTAGTATTATAGTAAAAGAAAATAAGAAACACTAAGTAGTGTGTTCCCAGAGCAAACCTTGACAAGGCCAGGGAGTCATTTTTCTATGTCAGGAGTGAGGTATGAACCTTTGCAACCGTGACCTATTTGGGGTCATAAATTATAGACGTGAGAAGTAATATCAAGAAAGAGTCACTCCCAGAGGCAGCTTTATCAAGTTACGTTTCACTGGAAAGTTCTATTCAAACATAGTATAATGGAAACCCCCGTTCCGATAGACCGATTTACTTCATTTTACAACACTTCTTTCTAATTAGATGAAGTACTCCGAGTTTCGTTATGACACAACAGAAATTTCGGCCGGTATGAGAAAATTAGTAATTTCGCTCCGGAGAAACCCCCCTCCTAATGAACGGATTTAGTTTATTTTTACAACGAATTTCTCTCTTCAGCTGACCACAACGTATACCGAGTTTCGTTGAAATATAAAAAAACTATGGTTGGAATGGTCAAATTCCAAAACACTGTTTTGGGTCCAGGGTAATCCCTCCTCCCACAGTGTAACGTCCAATGGACAAAAACCTAAATATTTGTTTTCTTATATTTAATTTTTAATCCTCTAGCTAAGTTTAGAAACTATTCAAGGAATTAAAATCGTATAAAACTAATAAATATTAGTTTTATTTTGATCAACAAACACATTTGCAGTATTATAAACAAGGCAGTCTTTAAAACCTGTTTCATACCAACACTCAGTTTGAACCTCTCTCGTTGAAGATAGGACAGTGTTTTTATTAAGTCATCCGAAGGAAATTACGTCAAAACCCCTCTTTTAGCACTTTCCTCCGAAGGAAAGTAGCTATTAAGGTTGGACTCATGACGGAATTTTTGAAAAATTTCTTCAAATCTTTATCGATCCTACCTAGTAGACACCGAAAATGACCCCCGTTAAAATTTATATAATATTTTATAATATATATTTAATAAACATATGGCTTAAAAGTGGAAGTTCATAAAAAAATTCAGCTCTGCAATTCCAACCAGAATCAGCATCCAGAACTCTTGAAAATTGGTAAATTGCAAGAAATACTCTTACTGTAGCATACCAGCATGAGAAGAAGAGATTCTTTAAGCCAATAAGGTTGGAAATGTATTTTTATTTAATCATGCATGAACGCCATTGGATTAAAATTCGAAAATTATCGTTCCTTTATTCAATGCTCTCTCGCCATGTTTTAAGTATACTTGAATCATTGAGGTGCAACAAGTTTAGGCTTTAAAAAGTATGGAGGCAAGTGTATCCTCAACTAGTGGGACCGTAGTTTGCCAAATATGTGGGCTAAGCTTTAAGAATAGCCGAGGATTAAAGACACATTCGGCAAAAAAACACTGGAAAGAAGCCAACCAGGAAAAACTCAAATTGATTTTAAAAACCGAGAATGTGGCAATAGGATCGCAAAATAATATTAATAATGCTTCTAAAGAATTTACTAAAGCGGAGGTAGATAAATGGGCAGAAGTAATGAAGTGTGTACTCAAAAACATCGACGATTTTAACCCAACGGAATTTGACGATAATATTAAATGTTTTCTAGGATTTTTACGTGAAGCGAATAGTCTTCTACCTGGGCCAAAACATCCAGCCATCCGGTATTATAAAATGCGGAAAAAGAAAGGAAATCAAGCAAAAGATAAGGGCACCGGCGAGGTTTCGAACCCACAAAGGGCCAACAAAGCAGCTCGAGCTAAGCGCAGGGAGCAGTATGACTATGAGGTCGCCCAATATAATTATTATAACAGGCGAAAGAAGGCCTTATATGCATGCAGCATATAATGAATGCCGATGCTCCCCAGCAATGTCCTATAAAAATAAAAGAGCTGGAAGAACATTATAAAAATGTTTTAGGTAAAAGCAACCCGCAGGTTAGACCAACATATGAGAACATATTATCTAACCCTAACTTAACCAAAATTGATTTAAAGACAGTCCATAGAGCTATTAAGTCCATGTCTTTAGATACATCTCCAGGTCCTGACGGCGTTTTAGTAAGGACATTGAAGACGGTCGATGTATCGCATGTCTTAAAGTACATTACAGAGATTTTACTAAAAACGTCTTATGTTCCCGAATCTTTACGGCAAGGACGTACTGTACTTATCTATAAAGGCAAAGGGTTAGCTAGGGACATATCCTCATGGAGACCCATTACAGTATATTCCGTAGTCCGTCGAATTATAGAGAAAGTACTGGACCATGAACTCAGGCAACAAATTACATTCCACAAGTGTCAAAGGGGATTCATAAGAGGGTTGCCAGGTGCTCACGTCAATGCGCGCATCATCGACGGTGTTTTGAAAACAAGCAAAAGAAGAAAGGATGACTGTGCTGTTGCATTTTCAGACGTCACTGGTGCATTTGACAACATAGGTCATGCCCACATAGTGAAAAGTTTGGAAGGCAGAGGAGTATCGCCTGACCTTAAAAATATAATCACTTCTTTGCTATCAAATAATTCGATCCAAATTCAAGTGGGAATAAATAAAACAGGTTTCATCAATGTGAAACGAGGAGTTCCCCAAGGAGGCCCGCTGTCGCCAACACTCTTTATTACAGCCATAGATCATCTATACAGAGAAATTTGTGACCCGCAATTCGCTAACTGCTACGGTTATGAAGTAAAGGAGAATATTGACAGGGTCATCCTGACAGGATTTGCTGATGATCAAGCAGTAACGGCGTGTAATAAAAAATCAGCAGAAAGGGTAGTTGACGTAATAGTTCGCACCTTTAAGGAAATTGGATTGAGCATAAATCCGAGCAAAAGCACTGCGATAATTGTTAAAAAGGGAGTTCTCTGTAAGGACGAGCTCGCTCTTGAAAACGGGGAAAATATAACTTCGATCAGTGGCAGTGAACAAATAAAATATTTAGGATGTTCATTCGATTCAGAAATTGCTTTTAAAGAAGATTCGGTACGCACATTGACAAGCAATTTAGAGCTACTGACATCCTCTAACCGCTAAAGCCCGATCAAAAACTGAACATCATAAATCAGTATATTTTCCCTTGCCTCGCCTATCCATTCCAAACAGTGCCTCTCATTAAAACTCCTCAGTCCTTGCTGGAAGGTGTGGATGTCATAATTCGAAGGAGCGTAAAGGCAATAATAGGACTGCCTGCCAATGCTTGCAATGGAATGCTGTATGCACCTCGTCGATACAGGGGACTTGGCTTGCTTCGATGCCATTGGGAAGCTCCGTTGCAGCATTGGTCCATTGCTCAAAAGCTCGACGGTGTTTCGGACGAATTATTTCATTCTTTTTTTGATTATACTAAGGAGTCGTTCGAATGTGCCCAAAGACTCGAAATTCCAATGGACGTTATCGGCGACATGCATAACATAAAGAAGCTGAGGCAGACCTTGAGAGACAACTCTTTCAATGAATGGGCTAACTCGAAGTGGCAGGGCATTGGAGTCCGACACTTCAAAGACTGTCCAAAAGCAAATAAGTTCATTTACAACAGAGAAGTTTTATCGGGCTCCGAATGGATAAATGCATTAAAAATTAATATTAATTATGCACCTCTTCGAGCTGTTCCTGGCATTAGCAGTGAACCAAGGGATGTTGGTCTCCTTTGTCGCAGATGTGGCAAACAGAAAGAAACGCCAGCACATGTGCTGGGAAGTTGCGACCACAACATGCTTCTGGTTACACGTCGCCATAACAACGTGAAGCACACTCTCATGGAGCTTATGAAAGACAATGGTCACGACTGCTTCGAGGAAGTTTACAGCATTGACGATGAAGGCTCCTCAAGATATGCCGACATCGTTGCCTTCAAACGGAAATCCAAAACGGCTCTTATCATAGACCCAACGATTCGTTATGAAGGCAATGATAACAATCAAAGCCAAAACATAAACAAAGAGAAGCAAGCCATATACGAGAAGTGCATCTCTTACTATAAGGAAAAGTTCCGGGAGAACTATGGATCAAGAGAATTCTCCGTGAAGGGACTATGGTTCGGCTCCCGAGGCACCATTCCCAAGGAAACAGCTGCTTTCTTCCAGGAAATAGGAATCAGCGAGGACATTCTAGGAAGAATAGCAGAATCGATTCTTATTGACTCACTCGCCATTATTCAGAACCACATATATGGCTGACCGCATATTTTCTCCTACCGTTTTAATTACTATTTAACTCTTTTGTATATTTATTATTAGTATTTTATTGCCCCCCTCCCATTTTTACCACTAATTTCATCATTTTATATCATTTATATAATTTTTATTGTTGTTTTACTCATTCGTTCTTATATTTTTTTTGTTTTTCATTGGAATACCCAGATTTGAAGGGTTGATTACTATGTTGTGTGTGGAGCAACCCAATTTAGTTGGGCAACCAAACTTTTCTGAAATAAAGTTTTTCTCTCTCTCTCTCTATATATATATATATATATATATATATATATATATATGCATATATATATATATATATATATATATATATATATATATATATATATATATATATATATATATATATATATATATATATGTGTGTGTCTGTTAACACGATAGGAGCCAGAGTTTTTGTTTTTTCGTCACGAAACTTGGTATATAGCATTCAATTAGCAAACGATTGAACGAATTCGTTAACCACCAAAGTCGGTCCACCGGAAGGGGGGGTTTACCCCGAACCCAAAACACTTATTTGACTATGTCAGCCGTAATATTTGTTATATTTCAACGAAACTTGGTATTCGTAGTGTTAATATAGAGAGAAAAGTGAGATATAAAAATGAACTAAATCGGTTCATTAGAAGGGGGGGTTTACTCCGGACCCACAATACCAATTCGCCACTACCAGCCGTGATTTTTGGTATATTTCGACGAAACTCGGTATTCGTAGTGCTAATCCACAGGTAAATATGTGTTGTAAAAATAAACGAAATCGGTTCATTAGGAGGGGGGTTTACTCCGGACCCACAATACCAATTCGCCACTACCAGCCGTGATTTTTAGTATATTTCGACGAAACTCGGTATTCGTAGTGGTAATCTACAGGTAAATATGTGTTGTAAAAATAAACTAAATCGGTTCATTAGAAGGGGGGGTTTACTCCGGACCCAAATTCCTAATATACTCATACCGGTCGTAATTTCTGCTGTATTGTAACGAAACGCGGTATACGTCGTGGGTAACTCATTAGAAAGAAGTGTTGTAAAAATGAGCTGAATCGGTCAATCGGAAAGCGGGGGTTTAATTTGTAATATATTTGAATAGAAAAGCCGGCAGACGTAGGTTCACAAAGCCGCCGCAAGGAGCGCTTTCTACCACTAGAGTGACTGTATCCTGTTCCTGCGTTAGATCAAAATACGATAATATGAGGATTTTTGTATTTATTACGTAGTGTAGTAGGTACCATGTGTAAACATAACTCTGGAAGCAGATTAATAATTGATCAGTTACTCATTACAAAATGAGAACTATTCACGTTTTTATTTTATTTATGTAGGATATTTTAAGCAAATTGTTCTGGAAAGCAGTCTACACTACCCAAATTCTGAGGAAAGTGCTTAGTTATGCAGCTCCTGCGTGACGGACTTTTTTATCTGATATAATTGATTACGGGTAATTACTCCCTTGATTATTTCCACATCGAAGTAACCCTACGTTGTGGGAGTTTATTGTGTATTCTGTACATCCCATGCATTTTATGCATTTATGTGCAACTGTTACAGTTTATAGTTTTTTTTTTGTTTTTTTTTTCAATAATTTAACAATAAATGATTTGATAAGAAATTACGAAACAAAACAATGATACAATAAGACTTAATTACAATGTGTCTTAATGCAGACACTTAAATAACAAGACAATGCTTTTCTTTCCTGTCTCTATAGCTTTGCTTCCTCTCTCAGCTCAGATATCCTCTTAGCAAAAAGTTTTAGATAGAAAATATGGTTTTGATAAAGGGCTTTTGGGCTTATGGGCCAATTTTTTAGGTGTTTTTGCATTTCTCGTCGTATGTGTGCTGTCTGTCTACAGTCGTATATTAGATGTCTGTAGGTTTGTTCGGTGTAATGATCGCAGAGACAAGTGTTTGAGTCTGTCAGTTTAAATCTGTGTAAGTAGGAGTTAGTGTTTCCGTGGCCAGTAAGAAGTTGCGTCAGTGTAAACGTTAAATCTGTTGTTTTGTTGTCAATGTTGATGTGAGGAATGAACAGTTTTACATGTAATCCTTTATCTGTTTGATCCCACCTCTGCTGCCATTTTTTGATGCTTACTTCCCTTAACAAATGCTCCACACTATTTTTTGATATTTTGTTGTAGCATGGCTCAATATCTTGACTTTTTGATGCACTTTTAGCCTGAAAGTCAGCTATTTCGTTGCCTATGACGCCCGCATGTGCTTCGACCCAATTAAAATAAATATTTATTTCTTTGTCTTTTAATATTTTCAAATAATTTCTAATATTTTCTATAATTAAGTCGTGATTTTTGTGGTTTGTTAGTTTGTTTATGAGTACTTGACTGTCAGTGTTAATTTGTATGTTTGTGTTTGGAAGTATATTGGACTGGAGAAGGTATGAGAGTGCCTTTAATACTGCCATTGTCTCGGCCTGATTATTGCTACAAAGTTTCCCTAGCTTTATTTTTCTACATTCTATGAGGTTATCTGTATTGTCGCCTGCAAGGACTATAAAGGCACATCCCACATCCTCCCTGTCCTTACTCCCGTCTGTGTATACTGTGTATGTGAAGTCTAAGTCTTCAGTATTCATATTAATTTCAGGTACAAGTGCTGGGTGTGTCCAGTTAGTGAAGTGTACAGAATATTCAACGTCGGTAGTATTAATTTCGTCAATATTGTGTTTTTCATTCAGTATTGTGTATTTTTTGGAATATTCATCAGCTAAAATTGTTATTGGTAACATATTCGCCATGACACATGCGGCCTCATAGGAGATAGTGCGATATCCTTTGATGATCTTTATTGCCATAATTCTTTGTACCCTTTCTAGCTTTTTGATATTATACTTTCTTTTCAATCCTGATCTCCATACTGATATTGCATAAGTTAATGCAGGTAATAAGGCTCCTTTATACATGGTACTCAAAGCACTTGGTTGCAAACCCCATGTTGCTCTTGCTGCTATTGATAGCAAGTTAATGTTTTGAATTAATTTAGTATGTAGATGATCTATATGTTCATTCCACCTTAATTTATTATCAATTATTACTCCTAAGTATTTTATTTTTGAGACTAGGTTTAGCCGAGTATTGTTGATTGAAATATTTAAATTTGGGACATTTCTTTTAATTTTTCGAGAAAATATAATATATTTACATTTTGTTAAACTAATACTCAATTTATTTGTTCTGGCCCAAACATTTGTAAGGTCTAGTATATTGTTTGTTAGAGTTTCCAGGTCAGAGAAAGTGTTAGAATTTGCTAATACAACGATATCGTCTGCAAAAGCAACGATTTCTGTATTTTCTGGTTTCGGTTTTTGGAGTAGTTGATCAACGATTAGATTCCACAAAAGCGGAGAGCAGCTTGACCCTTGTGGTGTACCCAAGGTTTGGTGTTTCTGTGCTGTGAAGTTATTAGTTTGTATTATTGCTAATCTATTTTCTAAATAATTTATTATTAGATTATAAATATTTTTGGGACACTTTTTTCTTTTAATGAATTTAGTATTGATGGTTTCCATGCGTTGTCAAATGCTCCTTTGATGTCTAAAGAAACTAATATTACATTTTCAAATAATTTCAGGTGATGTTCTACAAAAATGTTTTACCTTTTGTATTGCGTCCGGTGCGCTAGTTTGGGGAGTGAAACCAAATTGGTTTTTATGTATAAGTTTGTTGGAATAAAGGTAATGAGATAATCGACTATTGATAATTTTTTCGAGGACTTTTCCTCCGGTATTTATAAGGCTAATTGGTCTGAACGAACTAAGATCATTTATGGGTTTATCTGTTTTCTGTATAAGTATAATCTTTGAGATCTTCCAAATTTTTGGGAATATAGAATATGTGAAACATTTACTATATATAGTTGTAATAAAACGTTTATATTCCTCGGCTATAGTTTTGAATATCACAGGAGTTATTCCGTCAATTCCTGGAGTTTTATTTTTATCTAAATTGTTTATTACATCAAAAATTTCCTATTTAGTTAGTTCTATATCATTATCGGTAGTAACAGGTTCATGCTGATTAGTGCGAATTATTCTATTACAATCATCATCAGTACTTTCGTCATCAGTCAAAATTATATTATCTAAGATAAAATCCAAGGTTTCTTTGTGATTTCTTGTATACGAACCGTCTCCTTTTTTTATAGTTTGGAATTCGATTGGCGTTTTTACTTTATTAAGTGAAAATTTATATGGCCAGGACCAAGGATCATTGATATCGATACTAGAACAAAACTCTTTCCAAGAATTGAATTTAGCAGTTCTAATTTCTTGTACATATTCCCTTTTTTTGGTAAGATATATTTCTCGCCTTTCTTTCCTAAGTTCTTCATTATTTAATGTTTTCTGGAATAACCGTCGGAGTCTATTGGTTTCCTTGCGTAATATTGTAAAATTATCACTCCACCAAGGAGCGTATTTATGTGTCTTATTTATTTTTGGAGATTGTGGATATCTACGAAAAGTTTTGTTACAAGTTTTAGTTAGTGCTAGAGAGAATTTTTCTAATGTTTGTTCAATATTGTTTTCATTTATCGAATCTGAAATATATTTGTCAACATCCATATTATCATGTGGACTAATTCCGAATATTTACAAATATTGTTCCGCAATGACGATAGAAATGCATTCCAATCTGCATTTTTAGTGTTATAAATTAAGTTTTGGAAAATAAGGTATATTTGAGTTATCGATATTAATTTTGTACATGAGAGTGCGGTGGTCTGAATAGTTTTCTTCGTCTATTATTTGCCATTCGAATATATTTGATGCTAACGCAGGAGTTGATATTGTTATATCTATATTGCTTTGCCCTAGCGCGCCATCAAATGTCGGCATACCAACATCGCTATTAGCAATGAACAAATTATTTATAACTAGATAATTTTCTAATTTTTTACCTCTGGTATTAGTTATTTTATCGAACCACAATTTTGATCTACTGTTGCTGTCAATACCAAATAGTATTTTTTGTCCCTTAAAATCTTGTAATAGTGTTGATTTATCTTTTAGATTGTTTTCGATATCGTGTGTTATATCGAAATATGCGCTTACTAGAATATAACTTGAATTATTATAAGTAATTTGAACAGCTGTTAGATCTCGATGGGAGTATTTGTCCAAAAGGATACAATCCATGTTTCTGTTTGTGACGACAATAGCAGCTCTCGGATTATTAATATCACATTTACCATAGAATACTTTATATTGCGAGTTTATCCCTGTAATATTACCCCTCGGCGAGTAAGGCTCTTGCATTAATAAGATATCAATTTTTTCTCTAAAAATAAATTCATTGACTATTACTGTTGCATTTATTGCATGATGCAAGTTCAATTGAGCAATGTTTACATATATTTTGGGTTTATTGGTTTTTTTCTTTACAGCGTTCATTAATATATGTTAATTTTTATTGAACTATTAGTCTCAACTTTTAAGAAATAGGCGTCTATTAGGGCTATATGATTTGAATTTAATCTTTCTGTTAATTTCACATGTGTTTTGTTGTGGATAATGATTTGGAATATCATTAATAGTATTGATAAGAATGAGGTTATGATTTGGAATATCACTAATAGTATTGATAAGAGCGAGGTTATAAACATTGTTAAATGAATAACAGCTGTTTTGTTATAGATAATGCTTGGAAATATGGCTATCAGTATTGAAAAGAATGAGGTTATAACAATTGCTAAAGGGTAATCACACTTTTCATTAGGCAGCAGCTGTGAAATCAATACAGATAATTTGTTATTAAAGTTATTTGAAATGTAATGATATTTGTGATTCATGTTTGAGTTTGAGTGTAACATGTATTCTGTATGAGTCTTTGTATGGCTGCTTGATAAGAAGGGCATACCTTACTGAGAGAGGAGTGCTTCGTGTCCACTTACTGATGGGGTTTCGCCGCGTACTTGTTGTAGCTCAGACAGTTGATGCATTTCTCTTCTGTCGAAGCGCAGTCGTTCTGGTCGTGTTGTCCGGTGCAATGGGCGCAGACTTGAATCTCACTCACACACTTGTGCGTGACATGATGTAGACGAGAACACTTCCTACAACGCCGAATCGAGAGGAAATCATCAACACTGGACATAGAGTATCCGAGCTTCACTTTCCCACCTAGGAGTTTCAATCTTGAGCTTGGAGTAACTTCTAAAATAGCATTTCGTCTTGTGTTTTGATGTTTGGAGTGGAATATTTTTATAAGATTTAATTCTTCAGATTTTAAATCTAGTTCTTCATTTTGATTTATTAGTGCTATGATAAAATTTTCGTTGTCTATTTCTTCGGGTATATTTTTAATTATTAAAGTAGGATTTCGTTTTCTAATTTTGTTTACAATTAAATCTTTGCATTTATTTGTTAGCTCAGCTGAGATAACCTCTATATCTTTCTTATTCGATTCAATGATTAAAAATCCTTTTTTAGAGGAATTTATGTTTTTTAGACCTATTTTTAGTTCTTGAGGGTTAATGTGTTTTTTAAATTGAAGATTTAAATCATCAACGGGAATATTTTTATCACATTTAACTATTAATTTATGTGTATCTTGAGTGATACGTTGGGTGTTAGACCTAACAATGTACGAAAACAGAGGCTGACTAACCTTGGTATCCTTGTTTTCCTTCTGGTTGGTCGAATTCTTCTGTTCGTTTTCGAGTTCTTCGTGAACTCCTTTCACTAGGTCTATTACTTTGTTTAAATTGTCTCTGGGAGAACCTTTAACTGTTTTATATTCACTTATTTGATGTAATAAGTTAAGCACAGTAACAAGCTTGTCCACTCGTTCCGCCATCTTGCTGGCGACTGATTATACATAGGTTTCGATATAAGTTTACATTCTCAAGAATCCAAAAACGATTCAGACTCGGAATTAAGAAATTATTTAATAATTTCATAGAAAATGGTAAAATATTATTATTCTATGGCAATATTACTATAAGTATAATTTACTACTATACTATTACTACATTATATGTTACAGTTATAATATATTTTATAATTTTGTTATTAATAATATTATTACCTGCTATATTATTTCTATAAATATAACAAATATTACAATTAATATTATTATAGCCGTATAGTATGCATTGTTATACTATTGTTACCTTGTTTTGAGTTGATTTCAATTAATAAAAATGTTTATTTGAAAATAACTAGTGGTTAATGATTTTTGTCCATAATCCTCACTACTTCGTTACACTGTGCTCCCGGTGGACCGATTTTGGTGGTTAACGAGCACGTTCAATCGTTTATCAAGTGAACGCTATATACCAAGTTTCTTGACGAAATAAACTTGGATATCCTTCCGTCTATCGTGTTAACACTCATATATATATATATATATATATATATATATATATATATATATATATATATATATACACAGGGTGTCCCGTAAATGTCTAGTCATATTGTAGGAGGTGATAGAGGACCCTTAGGGGAAAACAAAAACATGTTTTGTGACGATTTTCCTAATCGTCTGTCCTCATTTCTCACACGTGAGGGAGACCACCCTCGTTACGGGGCTCAGTTTTTATACAGGGTGTCATGTAAATGTCTAGTCATATTGTGGGAGGTGATAGAGGACCTTTAGGGAAACAAAAAATGTTCTATGACGATTTTCCGAATTCTCACGCATAAGGGAGAAAACGTCGTTTAATTGTTTTATGGAGACAAACGTGGTTTTTAGAAGAATAATCGTTGTAACTCCGTCCCAGGTGGTTCTACTAGAAAGGAAGTGAAACGTAAACCTAAAAATGAGTGAATTTAAGTATGTCTATCTTACCATAAGAAAGCTATTTTAAATTTCCTGACATTTTCTTGATATTTCTTACCAGCGTTACTCTTCAATGGGCAGTATCCGAGATTTCCGGGTTTCAGAAGAACTTCCTCATTTAACCAGCCTTCCATTCATGTATCATAACCCTGAAGTTTGTGAACGATTTAGGAACAAAAGTTAAAAAAAAAAAACAAAACATGGGTCTGTGAAAAGAAAATTCAATTTTTTTCTTCAGTTTATTCAAAAAGCTTAAATGAAATATTTATTTTTATAAAAATTTTCTTAAATATTAAGTAAATATTGACTTAAACAATAAAAAAAATTACTTCCACGAAAATTTAAAAAAAATCCTAAAACAGTAAATAAATAAAATACACATTTATTTTGAATTTATTAATTAATGAACCCCAAGCACACATTAACCTCAACAATTATTATTTTTACCTAGATAACGCATTAGAACACATTTTTACAGGACTATCTACATCTTATTTATTAGGGATGGGATATTTAATACAAACACTCACGAGAATCCCAGGGCGATAAATAAGTAAGATGTAGATAGTCCTATAAAAATGTGCTTAAATGCATTTTCTAGGTAAAAATAATATATAGAAATAGGCAATTATAACAACAAAACTGTCCGACGATACAAGCACAAACAGACCAAACATATACCTCTTGTCAGCTGACCTCATCTTAGTAATATAAAAATTATGTAATGTATGTTTTGTAGTTGTATTTTCCTTGTTTTTTTTTTATAACTTTTTCCCAAACTTTCAACAATATTTATGCACATGTGTAAGTAGTTTTGACCCAGAAAAGACATTTAAACTATAGAATAAAGCTAAATGTATATATTATATATTTATTTTACAAATAAAGAAAACTCTTCTTGTTTGTATAATGTGAAAAAAAAATGTTATCCATGCTTTAAAAATGAGTTCCAAAGCGGTGTTCAAAAGATGTGTTCGGCCTTCATGTTTTGAACATATAGAGTCAAAATACCGTTTTCAATATCCTTCATAACATCGTCTAAAACCATTATCGGGACCTCGTACTGAAATACACTACTGAAACGTCACTTTCCAATAAAATATTCAAGCATAAACTTCAATGCATAGAAATCTCAAATTGAAATATAACATCACATTGCAATACAATATCGAACACCGCCTTGTCGTACAAAAGTCGCTTTCAAATGCATTATTCGAACATCTTCTATATGGGACTGCATATTTTTAGCATAAATATGCTTAAGCGATGATTAAACTGGAAAGAAGCATCACAAATGTTTTCAGGATTTCGATAACAATATAGTTTGTTACTGAGGAGCCCTTTCCAATTAAGCCCTGGTGTGCATAAAGTCTCTGACAGACACGAGGGTAATTTAAGTGAAGTATGTTGGCAGCTGTGACCATCTAGACTCTAGATGCTCACTCCTGCCAAAATACTTCACTGAAATTTCTCTCGTGTCTGACAGACACTTTACAAACACCAGGGGTTAATTATTATTTATTTTTTGTTGGTAGTGAAACCGCATTTGAAGGAAGGTGGTTTGAAGGCGGACACACTGATGACATGCCTCGTGCCGGGCACACGGCTACCAGCGTTGTCGACGAACAATGGCGGTGTGGCTAATAGAATCTAGGCAACACAGCTTCATCGGCTCCTGACAGTTCCTCTTATCAATCCCTCTTATCACGTGCCACTCCGAGACCAATCTTATAGATCTCACTATTGTCCTCAAACTGAATCCGATCTGTCCTTTGTATCGTGGCACGGGTCAGATACACGCTTCTTATTTTGGTCCTGTTTCCTTCTTTTTTCGATTGTATTCTCTCAAAGGCTTTCTTTGACGTAAATTGGATTTTCGTTGTAAGCATTTGACAGATATCGAGGTATGTTTTGAGCAGCAATAATATTCAATTTTTTCCATGAAGTTTCCTAACATCTATTCAAAGTACATAAAACACCTACATGATTACATATCGTCCCTACCATGTCAAACTATCGAATATGCAAATCGGAAACTAGAAAACGAGCATTCATTTACAAAGTAATACATTGAAAAATGTCGATACTTTATTTAAGGAGTTAAAGGCTATTCTAAAGAGGTCAGAGTTGGCAATTTGCTACAAGCCATATCGTCCACAATCCAAGAGCAAAGTCTCGAATCTGAAAAACGAGATTTTGCATACTTGATAGTTTGACATGGTAGAGACGATATAAAATCAGAGAATAGTTGGGATTCGGCTAAGAACAACAAACAGATTTTCGTACGTTTCGGCATGCTCATTGGCAGCCTTCTTCAGCAATTATGATCAGGACAAAATTGTATTCGACTAAATGCATTTTCGTAATGAATTACACCTGCTCTAAACCACCATTCTGTCACACTTTTTCCGCGTGCAGGCTTCGTGTTTTGGAGCTTCATCTTTGTCCAACCACGAGCCTGTCAGCCAGCTGTTGTCATCCAACATCCATTTTTCATCACATGTCACGGTTCATATGGGTAGCACCACAAAAGAGAATTTAAAATTTCACAACTCCAATTTTTTTTTTATGACGCTCAATTCGTAAGGTACCCACGTGTCGAACTTCTTTACCTTACCAATCCGTTCCAGATAACTTTTGAGTGGTCAACACTAACTTCTCTCGCAATGTCCTGAGTTGCGAAGGTTTTCTACAAAAACCTCAATTGGTCGTGATAAACATCAGTAGGCCTAATTTTTGGAACAATCGCTGCTTTGTAAATTCACTGATGCCTCCTGCTCTAAGAGGAATATTGATTTGAGGCGCCCCTCGACCAAATATGAACTCGTTAAAATAAATTTGACGAATACCTTGTTTTAATATGCTGAATTAGAGACAATGCATTTTTATGCCACGTTTTATCAAATAGGACCATTTTTAAAGATGTCAGAGCAAAAAAGACAAAAATAGATAAACATATTTGACGTCAGATGTAAAGTTCTAACCGTAGACACAAAATACGCATCAAATCGTCGATACAAATGCAAAGTATCGAATGTGAAATAAAAGTCCGACTCGCAGGAACTGCATCATCTTAGCGCGGTTCCGTTCTTATCCCTAGTCTAATTTGGAAAGATTAAAATATTTATTTATTGATAAGGCTTCGCAACTTTGGCGAATCGCCTGAAGATTAAATTAGAAGCAGTTACTATTTTGGTTCCAACAGTCTTGAAAGGTCTTGATTTACGATCTTACCTGGAAGGGTCGGTCAACACTAGAAAGGGTCCCGCTAGTTACAAGGTCTTAGAATCTAGGAAATCTATATTTCTAACAATAAATTGTTTTGTTATTTTACTTAACCAGTTTTATTGTAAAATACATTATCCCACTATAAGCAATTAAGAAATAACAAGGAATAAAAACCAACAAAAAAAAACGTTCGAATGAACGAAATCAATTACCGTAATGTTTTAAGCACTTATCTCTCCGATTGACATCGCCTAATGAAAACTTTCGTCAGAACATTTTTTGTAGAGTGCTTAAAATAGGTTCTTGATCTAGTCAAAAAATTCAAGGAGAATTAGACCATGAATAGAAAATTTCGGCTAAACAGAAGGAAAATCACAATAACAAGGATAGTCAAACTTCGTTTTCAAAGATTGTTAGTTGTAACACAAAAACGGTCACTCATGATTCTAATCAATTAACTGTGAAGGGTGATTACATAAATATTCCTGTTGAGGCTTTAAAGCTTCAATTTAAAAAAACATATTAAACCACAGGAATTATAGATTGGCCTAAAAACATAAAATCATTGAAAAAAGGATTTCTTATCATTGAATCAAACAAAAACGATATAGAGGTTATATCAACAGAGTTTTTAAATATATGCAAAGACCTGTTGATCAATAAAATTAAAATAAAAAATAAACTTTCGAACTGTTACATTTCACTTGCCAAGATTTCCTAACCCTTTTCGAGATATTAAGGAAAAAAAAGTCCGATTCGCAGGAACTGCGTCATCTTAGCGCGATTCCGTTCTTATCTTTAGTGTTTATGAAGGGATAGAATAGAAACAGTTATTACTTTGTTTAGATCAATAGCGAAACACCTATCCAAATGAAATCTCAAACTAACCAGTCTTGAAAGGTCTTGATTTACAATCTTACCTGTATGGAAAGCCTTGGGATCTCTCTCTTTGAACGCTACATTTTTAACAATAAATTGATCTTCTTATTTTACTTAATCTGTTTTATTTTCAAATACATTATCCGACTATAAGCAATTTAAAAATAACAAGGAATAAAATAGACAAAAAGAACCATTCGAATAAACGAAATCAATTACTTTAAAGTTTTAAGCACTTATTTCTCCGATTGACATCGCCTAATTAAAACTTTCTTTAGAACCTTTTTTGTAGAGCATTTAGTAAGCTTTCGAATGGTAACCTTCTGCTTCCCAAGATTGTCAACGGTTTTCGAGATACTAACGAAAGTATAAAAAGTTACCAAAACTTTTCTTGTCTGTTAATAAAATATTTTATTCTAACCCTTTCTTTACTCCAAACATAACCAAAATTTCAACATATTAGTGTTGATGAAATTCGAACATGCAGAAAATGTTTCAACTGAATCCCACAATTCTAAGTACCAAAATCAAAGACAAAAAGAACAGTTCGAATAAGCGAAATCAATTACTTTAAAGGTTTAAGGACTTATTTATCCGATTGACATCGCCTAATCAAAACATTCATTAGAACCATTTTTGTAGAGCATTTAGTAAGCTTTCTAATGGTAATCTTATGTTTCGCAAGATTTTCAACCTTTTTCGAAATATTAAGGAAAGTATACAAAGTTACCAAAATTTGTTATGTCTGTTAATAAAACATGTTATTCTAACCTTTCCTTAACTCCAAACGTAACAAAAATGTCAACATATTAGTTTTAATGAAAGTAGAACATGCAGAAAATGTTTCAACTGAATCCCATCATTCTAAGAACCCAAACCAAAAACGGTATTCAAAAACTATTTTTCCAATTTTCTCGAAAACGGTTAAAGCTATCGCCTTGAAAATGATTTCATTCGTTTCCCTAGCCCAAGAAGCATATAAAACGAGTACTTACAAGCTTATGAACTCAAAAACGTAAGCGTTACGATTTTTTTTGCGCGAATTTCGCCCCAAACGCCGTCTTCCAGTGGGCGGATTCTGCTGGTTAACGAACTTGACCTTTCAAATTGGAAGACAGATTTTTGCACCAAATTTCATCACAATCGGACCATTAGGGAAGCCAGAAATGAGCGAACAGACAAATATATATATATATATATATATATATATATATATATATATATATATATATAAATATATACATATATATATATATATACAAATTTGAACCACCGTTATTTTCGGTCTCTAGGGGTTCTGAAACGCGAAATTTTCTTGTCGGCACTTCCGGATTGTTTCATTGTATCAACCTTATAAGCGGGGTTCCTCCCTATGGGGGAGGGAGGAACCGCGCTAATACGAAGGGGGCCTAATAGATATTCATACGCAAAAATAAAATATTCTAATTATACGTATCCTGTTTTATTGGCAAATACATTTGACTACTATAAGCAATTGCAAACAATAGGGAATATGCCAAAGAACTCGGATTAGGAGCCTCGACAGTTTCAAGACATTTGAAGGAAATCGGCAAATCCAAAACTGACATTTCATACGGTACAGCCTGATATATTTCTAACAATGAATTGTTTTTCTTATTCTAATTAATCTATTTTATTGTCAAATACATTATCCAACTATAAGCAATAAAAAAATAGGAATAAAACCAGACAAAAAGAACCGTCCGGATAAACGAAATCAATTACTTCAAAGTTTAAGCACTTATTTCTCCGATTGAAATCGCTTATTCAGAACTTTCTTTAGAATCTTTTTTGTAGACCATTTAGTAAGCTTTCGAATGGTAACCTTTCGCTTCCCAAGATATTCAACCGTTTTCGAGATATTAATGAAAGTATACGAAGTTCCCAAAATTTTCATTATTTCTAGCAACAGAAAATTGGTCTCATTTTTCCTATCCTGTTTTACAAACAAATACATTTTCCTAACATAAGAAATTATAAAAATAAAAAGCAATAAAAAACCAAGGGAAAGAGACAAAAATTACAAAAAGAACGACAAAAACCCGTTCATAAGAACAAAACAGACGTATTTGAAGTTTTAAGCACTTATTTCTTCGACTGACATCACCTAATCAAAACTTGTTTCAGAATCTTTTCTGTAGAGAATTTAGAAAGCTTTCAAATAGTTTCTATCCACTTATGAAAATTTCCCAACCGTGTTCGAGATATTAATGAAAATATACGAAGTTCCCAAAACTTTTCATATCTGTTCATAAAATATTTTATTCTAACCCTTCCTTAACTCCAAACGTAACCAAAAGTTTAAGATATTAGTTTTGATAAAATTTGAACATGCAAAATATGTTTCAACTGAATCCCATGATTTTATGTACCAAAACCAAAAACGTTATTCAGCAACTATGTTCCCAACTTTCTCGAAAACGGTTAAAGCTATCGCCTTAAAAACGGTTTCATTCGTTTTCCTAGGCCAAGAAGCCTACAAAACGAGCATTTACAAGCATATGAACTCAAAAACGTAAGCGTTGCGATTTTGTTTGCGCGAATTTCACCTCAAACGCCATCTTCCAGTGGGCGGATTTTGCTGGTTACCGAACTTGACCTTTCAAATTGGACGACGGATTTTTGTACCAAATTTCATCAAAATCGCACCATCAGGGAAGCCAAAAATGAGCTAACAGACAAATATATATATATATATATATATATATATATATATATATATTTGTCTGTTCGCTTTCTAGGTCGAAGACGAATGGTCCGATTTTGATGAAATTTGGTACAAAAATTCGTCGTCCAATTTGAAAGGTCAAGTTCGTTAACCAGCGAAATCCGCCTACCGGAAGATGGCGTTTGGGGCGAAATTCGCGCAAAAAAATCGTAACGCTTACGTTTTTGAGTTCATAAGCTTCTAAGTACTCGTTTTATATGATTCCTGGGCTAGGAAAACGAATGAAACCATTTTCAAGGCGATAGCTTTAACCGTTTTCGAGAAAATTGGAAAAATATTTTTTGAATACCGTTTTTGGTTTGGGTACTTAGAATCATGGGATTCAGTTGAAACATTTTCTGCATGTTCTACTTTCATCAAAACTAATATGTTGAAATTTTGGTTACGTTTGAAGTTACGGAAGGGTTGGAATAAAATATTTTATTAACAGACATAAAAAGTTTTAGTAACTTTGTTTACTTTCCTTAATATCTCGAAAAAGGTTGAGAATCTTGGTAATCGGAAGAATACCATTAGAAAGCTTATTAAATGCTCTAAAAAAAGGTTATAATGAAAGTTTTGATTAGGCGATGTAAATCTGAGAAATAAGAGCTTAAAACTTTAAAGTAATTGATTTCGCTTATTCGAACTGTTCTTTTTGTCTGTTTTTTATTCCTTGTTATTTTTTAATTGCTTATTGTTGGATAATGTATTTGAAAATAAAACAGGTTAAGAAAAATAAGAAAAACAATTTAATGTTAGAGATATGGATTTCCAAGATATATAGCTTTTCAACTGCCTAGCATCCTTCCTAGGGAGGGTTCTTTGTCTTTGATTTTGGTACTTAAAATTATGGGATACAGTTGAAACATTTTCTCCATGTTCGAGTTTCATCAACACTAATATGTTGAAATTTTTGTTACGTTTAGAGTAAAGGAAGGGTTAGAATAAAATATTTTATTAACAGACAAAAAAAGTTTTTATAACTTTGTATAATTTCGTTAGTATCTCGAAAACCGTTGACAGTCTTGTGAAGCGGAAGATTACCATTCGGAAGCTTACTAAATGCTCTACAAAAAAGGTTCTGAAGAAAGTTTTAATTAGGCGATGTCAATCGGAGAAAAAAGTGCTTAAAGCTTTAAATTAATTGATTACGTTTATTCCAATGGTTCTTTTTGTCTGTTTTATTTCTTGTTATTTTTTAATTGCTTATAGTTGGATAATGTATTTGACAATAAAACTGGTTAAGTAAAATAACAAAAACAATTTATTGTTAGAAATACAGATTTCCAAGATTCCAAGACCTTGTCACTAGTGGGTCTGTTTCTACTGTAGCCGACCCTTCCAGGTAAGATTGTAAATCATGACCGTTCAAGACTTTACTACTCACAAGAATGGCGTTAGTGACCTTAAGGGTTGACACGCCATTATAATAATTAATTTTAAAAAAAAGACTGGTGGAACCAAAATAATAACTGCTTCTATTTTAATCTTTCCAAATTAGACTAGGGATATGAACGGAACCGCGCTAAGATGATGCAGTCCTGCGAGACGGACTTTTTTTATTTTCAATCTATACTGATTTGCTGTTGGAGTGATGTACGTTTTGGAAAACTCTCAAAAATTAAAGAAAAATAATTATCAATTACAGAAAATCAAACTAACGAATGTGCATTAAGTCCAATTGAAATATATAATAAGATAAAATTTGTATAGAGTCATCTATAAGATACCAAACTAATTTTCACATTAGATACTTAGCATTTGAATCGACGAAATGAATATTACTCTATCCCAGAAAATATATAAATATATACAAATAGGATTAATGTAATAGCCAAAATAGACAAGGGTTGAATTTGTTACTTGAGGAACTCCAAGGCTCTGTTTATGTATAGGAGTTTATAAAAAGGCTTTGTATTTTGGCGGTGTCCGCCTACAAGGTGTGATAAAATAAAAAGGCGGTCTTCGATAAGGTGTCATTATCTGTCTAACAAGACGCCAAGAGTAGGTTAGGTTTAATAGTCTACCGGCTTTCGGTGGACTTCTCATCCTCACCACCTGTCCGTCTTAATGAGCTTTTTACTCGCCCCTCCAGACTAGTTCCTAGAGCTACCTAAACTAGTTGTAAACGGGTTTGCGATTAGTACCAGTCAGGTAGTTGGCTCCTTGGTGGTTATCTGTGCAATTTGGCAAAAACTCCAAAGGATAAGGAATATTTTATGCGCCCAGGAAAATCCGAAATAAACATTCGTCCTCAACTCCAAACGTAATGAATACATTACTTTACATGAATGTTAAGCGTCAGAAAAAGTGTTAACTCAATCCGTCGTTATCTCGGAAACGATTTTAAATATTTCCATGGCAAATGGTTTCATTTCAAGTGTACTTGGAAGACAAGGAACCAAAAACCGTAAGCATTACGATTTTTACGTGCTCGCCGAAAAAAACAGTTTTCCGGCGAATATATATTTATCCCTAGAGTCCCATACTGCTGTGAATCAAATACCTCTACTGTATATGGTCCTTTAGGCCTTTGTGGCCAGTGACGGGATTGAGATAATGGGGAGTGTAAAAAAAAAATGACCGTTTTATAAGTAAAAATCAAAGTTTATTTTTTTCTACTTAGAAGGTTTTATATAATCGAAATATATACCATTGTGTTCTATGGTTTAACGACTTTTGGAAGCCAGCTGTTGAAATCCTTGTTGGTACCACTCTTTGGGCTTAGAATCGAAGAACTCACGAACGCCATTTTCAACTTCACTCAAGTTGCGCAATGTTTTTCTACGATGGAAATGATCCAATGATCTGAACATGTGCTAGTCTGATGGTCCTAGGTTTGGACTATATGCCAAGGGAGGGAGAAGCTCGATTCCACCCAAATCAGCTAGTTTTTCTTTCGTAAGGCGAGACGTGTGGGGTCTAGGAATGTCTTCTCGGAACAAGACTTGCTTCCTGTTGACTAATCCTGGATACCGCTCAACCAAAACATCGTAAATTCTCTGCAGTTGTACTCAATTGAACCTCCTAGAATTGCTTTTCGTAGGATTGGCTCCAATAGCGGTGCACAGAGCGTCCTGGTTGACTACTGAAACACGCCCTGATACTGATTTCTTATTAAGGCTCAAATCACCTACATCAAATTTTTGGAACCACCTAATCGACCTTTCATTCAAAGAGTCTTCATCCCCAAATTCAACCACTAAACGAATGGCTTCAGTTGCTGAAAACTTCCGTTTCCATAAATAAAAATTATGATAATTCCCTACTGTAGTGGCATTGTGAACAAAGTGGAGCTAGAGAAGTACTAAGCCCGGATTGAGGGCATGTTGGTTACCAAATGATTCAGATGCGATCAAACATGAACTTCTTAGCTCCCAAAGGTAAATAAGAGAGAAATTACGATGCAAAGTTCAAGCACAAAGAAAACGCTAATTTTTTCTGACTCATCCCATTATATATATATATATATATATATATATATATATATATATATATATATATATATATATATATATATACACGAATTTCTAATCCGTGTATTTCTGACCAATTATTTAATATATGTGGCCTGGGTCTTTAAATTTAAATTGCTTATTTCCTATTTTGTAAGAATATTATCAAATATTTTATTTAAAATTAAATTACTGTTTTCTTATTTACTGACTTTGGATTTGTTTTTTCATAGAGTAATTATTTTCTGGAGGCCCGGTGGCCGCGAGTGTTAAGGCGTGAGCACTTAACACTTCTCGCCAAAGGGTCGTGGGTTCGATTTCCACTAGGGGTGGTGGATTTTCTTTTGCAAAAAGAAAAGGCGTCAGCCCTATCCTGGCTAGAAAAGGATAGGGCCCACGGGGGTTATCTGGTGACCTACAGATAACCCGTCCTAAAATTCTTATTTAATAATAAATGGACGTTAAAATTTAAAAAATTAAATGATCATTATATTCTACTTAATGTTATTTTTGTCTTTGTCTACTATTACTATATTGCCAAATTCATATGAATGCCTGTTTTTAAATCCATGGTATATAAGAGCTGTTGTATTTGCTTTTTTGGCAATAAAATTGTAAATACCTTTAATGGTACGAAATCCACACTTCCTATCCCTCTATCGTTGTTCACTGTGGTGGTGCAATTAATATTGATGCCAATGCTTTTATGAGAAATTTATTAAGCTTTAAAGAATTCGGCTTTAAGTTGCCACGATAATTTTTTTTTTTTTTGCGAAAATAAACGAAATTAGTCGGTATTTTATCAATTAAACGGAATTGTTCAAAACTTCATACATGATTTCAACACCAACATGTCCATTTGTTGAGAGTGTGCTAATAACTGCGCTGTTCTTTGCAATGTACAATCTATTACTCTATACTCCATCAGATCCTCCTTGCTCCTCCTCTTGAGTACCCTTGAATTAATAAACCCCAAACCTCCCTAAAAAACCCACCTGTCCGCTGCCGGCAACCTTTCATCATACCCTTGTTAGACATATAATGAAGGGCTATGCTCCATTTCTTACCTACCACTAGCTCTCTTTGTCGGCAGGGATACCCTCTTCGTCTTCACACCTCCTACAATCCTTCGATACCGACTTCACAGTAGAGCAACAAAATCCCAAAAGTCCGACTCGCAGAATATCTCCATCTAGGGATATGAATTTTGGAAACGCGCTAATTTCCATATTCCTAGTGTCATTTTAAAAGCTAGGAATAGATATAGTAAATATTTTGTGAAACATTAGATCACCTACTTCAATAAAATCTGGAAGAAGAAAAAGAATAAGAAATTCTTATTTACAAAAGTGAATATACAATATATACATTTAGCTTTACAGGTTATTCTATAATTTACATACCATTTTTTGGCTAAACTACCTGCACAATGGACATAAATATTGTTGAAAGTCTGGGAAAAATTAAAAAAAAAAAAAAAGAAGCAAAATACAGCTAGAGCACAATTACATGCATTATCTTGCGTGTTCAGCTGTCCAGAAGTATATGTTTGGTCTATTTGTACAATAACAATAATCAATGGAAAACAGTGAAAAAAACAAAGTACCACACATGCAACGAAATCAACGCATTCGAGGTTTTAAAAACTTATTTCTCCGAGTGAGATGGTCCAATCGAAATTCACTATGTAAACGATTTTGTAGAGAATTTAATAATCTCTATTTACGTCAATTTACCAACCGTTTTCGAGATATTTAATAAAATATACGAAAATCCCAAAACTGCCCATGTCTGTTCACCAAATGAAATCGGGAAGAATTTTCAACGACAAAATCGTTGCGCTTAGGGCATTACGTTCATAGGCTTCCAGGTACCTTGGCGTTTTTATGGGATTTTATATAAGGTAAACGAAATAAACCATGTTATAAGGCGATATCTTTAACAGTTTTAGAGAAAAATGAATAAAACTAGTTTTGCTGACTTTATTTTCGTTTCAGGTACTTAGAAATGATGGATTCAGTTGAAAGTTTTTCCAGATGCTCAACATTCGTTTAAACTAAGATATTTAAATTGTGGTGGCATTTGGAGTTAAAGAAGTAGTAGAAACAAAATTGTATTAACAGAGATGAGCAGTTATGAGATTTTCGAATATATTCTTAAACATCTCAAAAATGATTGGGAAATCGTGGTCAGGAGACAGTAATCATTTGAAAGCTACCTAATTTTTCCACAAAAACTGTTATGAAGTAATGTTTAATGGGATGCTCTCATTCTGAGAGATAGATGCTACAAGATTCGATAGAGTCGGTTTCTTCCTTTAGAGAGGTTTTTTTGTCTAAGTTTCTACTTGATTGATTTTTTAATTGTATTGTACAGAAAAATTAGTACTTTAGTAAAACAATGTATGAACATCTGAATTATATTAGCTCATTTAGTGTTTTCTATGATCAAGTAAAGTTGAGAAGGAGGAAAGAGAAATCTTTCTTTTCCTAAGTTTTTTATTCCAAGTTTAGTTTAGTGTTTTAGCAGTAAAGTGAATTTGTCGGTGAAAAAAGACAACCTGAAATGTGAAACAATTTTATTTTGTATAATAGAGCTTTCCGAGCGGAAGTCGAAGAGGCCGAGTGAGTAATTTCCGCAACTGTAAGTTTTCTCTGCATAATGGTGACTAAAAGCCCACTTTTTAGACGTGTAAAGAGTTGCTTGCCTAACTTACGGAACTCTATACAATAAATAAATCTCACTTTTCTTCATGATTTCGTTGGACTGTGTGTTTAATTTTTTAAACTAAATATTAACGATGACTATTCTTGGCTTTCCAACTGATATTAAGAACTAGAAAATTATGAAAACGCGCTGAGATGACGCAGTTCTTACGAGCAGGACTTTTTATAGGTAATCTGATGCCACTTTTAAGGCAACAACTTTAATTATTTTCTATAAAAGTTAGAAAAACTAACATTTTGGGTTCGGGTAACGAAAGACGATTGACAATGCAAGATGATAATTTAATGGCATAATAACTTCCTTACAAAGAAAATTTAGAAGTAAATTTCTAAAGAACCACCTCAGTGAAGTGTTAGGCTCGTTTTAATCAAGTTGATGTTGGAGGAAAAATCAACACTTCAAATTCTAAATTCTTCAGATAACACCAGGCATCAGTATTATAAGGAAACAGATTATGATGACGTAGAATCTGATAGTCGGGCATTAATAGAGTTCGCGTTTCTTGGAAAATTTATTAATTGAATATATATATATTGAATATATATATATATATATATATATATATATATTGAATATATATATATATATATATATATATATATATATATATATATATACATATATACAGGGTGTCCCGTAAATGTCTAGTCATATTGAGAGGGGTCATAGAGGACCCTTAGGGGAACCAAAAATGTTCTATGACGATTTCCCGAATTCTCGCCCATAAGGGAGAAAACGTCGTTTTATTGTTTTATCGAGACAAACATGGTTTTTAGAAACATAATTGTTGTAGCTCCGTCCCAGGTGGTACTACTAGAAAGGAAGTGAAACCAAACGAAAGCTGAGTAAATTTACTATAAGACTAGTTGGGAGTAAACGTAAAAATGAATGAATGTAAGTATGTATATCTTACAAAAAGAAGGCAATTCTAAATTTCCTGACATTTTATTGATATTTCTTTCCAGCGTTACTCCTCAATGGGCAGGATCTGAGATTTCCGGGTTTCAGAAAAACTTCCTCATTTAACCAGCTTTCCATTCATGTATCACAACCCTGTGTTATTAAAGTATTTGAACGGTTTAAGTACAAAAGTTTAAAAAAAAAACATGGATCTGTGAAAAGAAAATTATATTTTTTTCTTCATTTTATTCAAAAAGCTGAAGGGAAATATTTATTTTTATAAATGTTTACATAAATATTAAGTAAATATTTACTTAAAACAATAAAAAAAAATTGCTTCCACAAATATAAAAAAAATTCCTAAAACAGTAAATAAATAAAATACACATTTATTTTGAATTTGTTAATTCAGGTAACTAATACTGGGTCCAGGAGGCGGCCATAAAGGAACCCCAACCATACATTAACCTCAAAAATTATTATTTTTACCTAGATCACGCATTTGAAAACATTTTTACAGGTACTTATATTTAGAAAACAAATGCTTTACCTTAAATTAATACTGATGGCTACGCTTGTGAAACTCACTGGGATTCTGAGCCCATGTGTTTTTGTTGTGGTAATTAAAAATTCTATCCCTCATAAATAATATGTACACAGCCCAGTAAAAATGTGTTCAAATGCGTGATATAGGTAAAAATAGTAATTTTTGAGGGTAATGTATGGTTGGGGTTCCTTAATGGCCGCCTCCTGGACCCAGTATTAGTTACCTGAATTAATAAATTCAAAATAAATGTGTATTTTATTTATTTACTGTTTTAAGATTTTTTTTTATATCCGTGGAAGTAATTTTTTTTATTCTTTTAAGTGAATATTTACTTAATATTTATGTAAACATTTATAAAAAAAAAATATTTCCCTTCAGCTTTTTGAATAAATTGAAGAAAAAAATATAATTTTCTTTTCACAGATCCATGTTTTTTTTTTAAACTTTTGTTCTTAAATCATTCAAATACTTCAATAACACAGGGTTGTGATACATGAATGGAAAGCTCGTTAAATGAGCAAGTTTTTCTGAAACCCGGAAATCTCAGATCCTGCTTATTGAGGAGTAACGCTGAAAAGAAATATCAATAAAATGTCAGGAAATTTAGAATTGCCTTCTTTTGGTATGATATACATACTTACATTCATTCATTTTTACGTTTACTCTCAACTAGTCTTATAGTAAATTTACTCAGCTTTCGATTGGTTTCACACCCTTTTTAGTAGTACCACCTGGGATGGAGCTACAACGATTATTCTTCTAAAAACTACGTTCGTCTCGAAAAAACAATAAAACGACGTTTTCTCCCTTATGGGCGAGAATTCGGGAAATCGTCATAGAACATTTTTTGTTCCCCTAAGGGTCCTCTATCACCCCTCACAATATGACTAGACATTCACGGGACACCCTGTATATACATACATATATTATGTGTTCATAATATGTGCAGGAGGTCTATCATCATATATCGCACAACTTATCTCTGAATCCGGGCCTCCTGGATCAGCGATGGCCTAGGAGAATCGTATTCATCTAATCCGTTTGTTGCCTATTTTTTGAAGAAAAAAAAGAGAATCATTTCAAAATTATGGCTCACTCTAGAAAATGAAGTGCCGAGGAAAAATTCTTGGGGGGCCCGATGTTCATCTATTTTAAGCTGAGAGCTCTCTGTTACTAGGGTCATGGGTTCGATTCTCAATGAAGGTGTTGGTTTTTCCTTGAAAAGGGCGATAATCCTTCTAGAAAATCTGTGTTATTTATAAACGGGTTTCAAAAACTAAAATTGTCTCCAATATATTGACTTTTTATTTTCACTTGATATGGTTTTGGATTTGAGAGTTTATAAACGGCCCATGTTTATACTCCAAGGATCTAAAGCCCTGAAGAGAATACCCAGAGCCTTGGTCCGCCTTATAATTTCCTCTATCACCCTAACTCTTGGGTCTGGATTGGTCTAATCGATCTAGTGAGTTCTAACAAGGTTTCTCCGATTCTAATCTGAATAAATGCCTGTGTAATGAGCTAATCTCACTCCGTGGTGTTAGAGACAAACGATGGTCGTCTTAGATGATTGGTAGGTCTGTCTTCGATTGTATCTAGGATAGGTGTTTAATCCCAGCTTATCCTAGGGTCATTAAAAGGGTGTGAACGGACTCTTCTCTCATATGGGAAGCAAAACTAGAAATAAAATAGAGTCTCACATTTCTTTTATAAAACTAATCACTTAAAATAGTACATGCGATAAATTAGGCTAAATATTCCTTCAAAGGAAGCCTTATTAAACAGAGGTTTGACGTTAAACGTGATTTACATATCACGACTCGACCAAAGAAAAAAAACACCCTAAAAACTTTTTTACTGCCTCGCAACTACAGGAAAACTCCTACTGAAAGCGTTTATAAATAAATGTTTAGTAACAGGGATTTTCGTTGATCTACGAAACGCATTCAATACACTAAAGAGATACGGGATCCTGGGAAAAATTGTACTTATGGGGAATTCCAGTGAATCTAGCCTTATCCGTTTAGAAATTCCTTGAAGATAGAAGTTACTAAGTACTAATAAGAGAAACTCTGTCTAGTTATCACAGTCAACACAATGGAGTTCCTCAAGGAAGTGCATTGAGTGCTACCCTGTTTGCAATAGCCGAACTTCACGAGTTAAAGGATTATTGTTTGCAGATTATTTTGCAATAGTTTGCAAAGCAGGCAGCCTTCAATTCATAAACAGTCTTTCGAAGTAGGATTATCCAAATTAGAGAAATGGGCTGCAAGTTCAGCTTTTAATTTTCTCCTGACAATATGAAGTGTGTACTTTTCTCCAAAGGAAAGACACACCGGACTCCGCAAATCATACAAATAAATGGGACCCCTCTCACGTACGTGGATGGTATTCGTTTCCTTGGACTAACAAAGTGGAATAATCATAAAAAAACCCAAAAAAGGCGACCATGCAGATCCTTCAGGCAGAAACTGCTTTCAAACATGTCCTGGGGAGCAGATCGAAAATCTCTGGTTACTATCTACGAGTCTTTAGTTCTGTTAACAATTGATTATGGAAGCATAGTATATAGTTCAGCCTTCATATAAAATATTTGGAGGAAAAATGCGTATATAAATAAATAAAAATTATAATAATTGTAGTATATAGAATATTGTATACAAATTACTGGTAGTATATACGTAATTAAAGACAAATTAATGAATAAATTGTCAGTGGAAAAAAGAAAAAAACGCTCACACATAATAGCAATCAAAACAATATTATGCTATGGAAAAAAATGCTGGAGATGAAAACCGAAACATCAAAAATGAAAATTAACTTATAAGTACAAGGAATTGGGGAGCATAACTCGGAGTTATTGTAATAAAATGCAAAATAGTTTAATATAAACAAAAGATAAAATTAAAGAATGAGATAAAAAATATAATCGATATAAGTTTAGGTTTCAGAATTGTGAAAATTCGAGAAAAGCCGCGTCCAGGAAATTGCTAAAGAAAAGATTAAAACAGCATGCAAACAATGAGGACCAAGGAGACATTAAAATGGCACTGGTTAACCACACAATAAATCCTGATTATAAATTTGACTTTTATTATTTTAAGTTTCTTGGCAAGGAAAAAGACAAGTCATAATTGAAAATATAAACATTAAAAAACATAAAGAGAGATGTTCTTGAGTCTTGAACAACCTATGCCAAGAACCGTGTGTCCCATTCTTACTAGGGGCGCTGGCTTTTTTTACGAACAGAGAAAAGGCATCAGTCTGGCTAGAAAAGGGAGGTAACTCTTTTGCTCAAGCTGTGTATTATTTATAAATGGATGTTGAACATTTAAATAAATAAATAATTAAAATTCCTTGTAATATATTGACTTCATATGGTTTTCACTTTACATGGTTATTTTTTTTTATTTATTTATGTACACAATAAAAACAACCTTGCTCCACTCACAGCACTACAAGGTATAAATAATTATTCGTAAAAATAATTTAACATTCATAGTATGTATAACAAATTACGGATAATAAGCTATTTCTAATAACAATGTTATTAAATAAATAGTGAACAAATTAAGAAAAGAAGATTAACAAAGAAATGAAATTGATAAAATAAATGTTAAGTAATTGAAAATAAATTAATTACACCGGTCTACAAAAATAATCTTTCTGAAATTTGATTTGATGATTTTGGTCAATCTCTATGCTCCTTGGCGTGCTGAAGCCGAACATGAGGTCAGTCCCTCTCTATCACGTAAGGAAATTTTTCAATCTCAAGTAAGGGCAGAGGTACTACCATTAAAAGAAAACAGAATTGGCGAATAAGAGTTTTCATTTATTTCCATGATCTTTTAGTTATTTCAATGTTGTTTACTGTACAAAATACATAAATGTGTAGAAATAACAGCGTCAGAATTAACAGTGGCATATTTAGTTATTATTTTTATGAAAACGTATTTTTTTCTCTTGAAAATTTATCCGTGTTCGTTTCCGGCTGTAGGACTCTTCAGATGATTCACGCTGCAGCATCCAACAATAGTCAGCCATCATGTTTACGTTCCATTTGCCCTCATACCTACGTTCCATTTCCTGGATGTCCTGTTGGAACCTTTCCCCTTGTTCTTCACTTACTTCCCCTAAGTTTTCCGGAAAATAGTCCACATGCGAATGTAAGAAGTGAACCTTCAAACTCATGTTGCAACCTTGAAATTGAAATGCCTTCAACATGCGTTCCACGATACTTCTGTAGTTGGGATCCTTCACGTTACCAAGGAACTTCTCAACAACATCTTTAAAAGAATTCCAAGCTTCCTTCTCCTTCTCATTCATGGTCTGAGTGAAATGTGGATCTGTGAAAAGTTTCCGAATATCTGGGCCTACAAAGATCCCCTCTTTTAGCTTTGCATCACTTAATCGTGGGAACTTGGAGCATATGTACTTAAAACATTCACCTTCTTTATTGAGAGACTTTACGAATTGTTTTATCAGCCCTAGCTTTATGTGTAGAGGAGGTAGCAGGATTTTGTCAGAAGGAACCAAACTTCTCCTAATTACATTTTTTTGGCCTGGCGACAGAGCTCCTCGTGATGGCCAGTCTTTGTTGTGTCCAATGGGAATTTCTGTCTCGGCTATCCCATAAACATAAAAAACAAGGGAACTTGGTGTACCCTGATTGCTGACCTAAGAGCATAGTAAGAACTTTCAAGTCTCCACATATCAACCAGTTATGCTCATTATAATGAATTCGTTCGAGAACTAATGACAAATTTTCGTATGTTTCTTTTAAATGTACCGAATGGCCAACTGGAACTGAAGCATAAGTATTGCCATTGTGCAACAAAACAGCCTTTAGACTTCGCTTTGATGAGTCTATGAATAGACGCCAATGAATCGGGTCATATTGTATACCAAATTGACCCATCAGACCAAGAATGTCTTTGCAATAAATAAGATTCTCATCCAGAGCAAAGTAAGGAACAAAAACTGCTTCACGGGGTCGATACCATGAAAAAGAAGTGCCTGGCTGTAATAAATTTTTGTTTTTAAGACGGGAGCCAAGTAACTGAGC
The DNA here is from genome assembly GCA_946811695.1 of Gonocerus acuteangulatus. NCBI lineage: Eukaryota > Metazoa > Arthropoda > Insecta > Hemiptera > Coreidae > Gonocerus > Gonocerus acuteangulatus. The sequence continues at coordinate 28,575,383 of OX328123.1, read as the reverse complement.
TGCATCTTTTGGAAGTCCAAGATCTCTCACTAAGTCGTTCAACTCCTGTTGAGAAATAAGCTGAGGTTCATCTTCTGAACTGCTTGCTTTGAACTCACTGTGTACTTCATCGCTCTCCGACATACAGTCTTCTCTATTAGCTTCCCTATCTATACTGCCCAAGTCACGAGCGGGCTGAGGAACTGTCAATCCAGGACCGTGTGGTACCGGACGACTAGCAGATTCCACATTAGGGTAGTCAATGAGCTTATGATTTTTGGAATTATAGCCTTGAACATGACAATTACAAAAGTAACAGTCATTAACGTGGTTTTTTTGCTCCCTCCACATCATTGGGATAGCAAATCCGAAAGATTTTAACTCTCCTTTGTACCATAAGCGAAGTTTTTCTACGCAGCTATGGCATACTTTGTGAGGAGCCCACACTTTATCTTGATCTCCTATTCTCAAGCCAAAATATGCATAATATACATTTTTGACAAAACCTGTTATATTTCGTTCGTATTTCTTAACTGTGTACTCACTACAGATAAAACAGAAGTAGTCTGGACTGGTAACACAACGACGATGAGACATTTTGTCTAAATGCACTTTCAAACCTTAAAATACGTTCTTAACCACTTTGACACAACTAAGAGACCTCAGTGAATGTGTTCACTTCAGTTGATACTACTGAACTGAGAGAATGAACAGAAATTTAGCTCCAAGTTCCTGATACAACAGGTTCAATCTCGTTTAGCTTCAGACGGTGACATCTGAGACCAAACAAGTACGTTCCTGTCTGAACAGGTCGTGCCTAGACACCCTCAGGCCTACAACATCTACTGAGGGAGTCATTGCCTACACCACCTAGTGAAAGATGTCTGTTTATAAAAAGAGAAATCGTTTGGAAAAAAAAAAACAACCTACTTCTTACCAAATTTATGTGTATAGCAGGTATATTATGTTCTATGGATTTGAAAAAAATCTGTACGTGATAGAGAAAAACGGACTTCATTCTCGGCCTCAGCACACCAAGAAACACAGAGATTAGCCAAAATCATCAAATCAAATTTTTGGTTGTAGACCTGTGTTATTTATAGTAGTGAATCTCTCACAGGGTTGGGAAAGAATCCCCATTCCCATTACAAATTCCCATTCCTTTAGAAAACATTTATTGCAATTACCATTCATATTCCTGTAATGATAATGGACATTGCAATTACATTTTCCGATTACAAGTAATGGTCACGGGTTTTTTTAGCACCGTTAGAGAAATGACAATGGTAATTGCAATTATATTTCTTATAAAGGAATGGGGATTTGTAATGGGAATGGAGATTACATTTTTTACAACCCTGGTGCGTATACCAACGTAACAAAAGTAGCGCAAACTGTACGACGAAACGTGATATTTTATTCTTATTGAAGTACATCTCTACCGGTGTATGTTTATTATATGAAAAATCGATCCAATTAATTAGGTCATATTTCTGTTTTTGGCTGCTTGTGCACAACTCATTTCGAAAGTACTTCTTTCTACATTTTCAATCTTATTTTCCAATTCTTTGAGTTTTCCTTCACTATTAACACTAACCTCAAGTTTTGATTTCAATTCGGCAATTTTACTGTCATAAGAAAGTTGAATGTTTTGTAATTTCGAAAGACAATCTAACACAACCGTTTTTGAGTCTTTTTTCATTCCTCTACTTTCACTTATTGTAGTTTTTATCAATTTAATTAACTCCGAGAACTTTTTAGTGTTTTTGTCGTCCATGTTGCACATGTGATCTTTACATGGTTTTGAAGTTAAGACTTTATTAATGGACTATGTTTATACTCCGAAAAATGTGTGATATTTATAGAAAAGCTTTCAATAAAAGCACGTTCATGACATATTTATACATATATTGATAAAGAAATTACATAACATCTATGTATGTAATATAAAAAAAATATAGCACCAATCAGTTTTACTTTCAGAGATTATAATTTTTCCAAAATTCGGGATAGTCAGCTGTTATACCTGCCCACCATGTTGGATCTCCCATGCTAGACTCAGCCGGCACCGGTGAAAGGTTAGTCCATTGGCTGTTTATAAGGTTTAATTATTTTACTAGCAATAATCATAGCAACGAGCCTGGAAGTGCTTATTTTTCCTCTACATGTTTCTCTGTAACAATAAAAATGTCGGTGGAATTTTTGGAGTTCTATTTTCTTATTTACTCACATTCGGTCTGTTTTGGTGGTTAAAATATAGTCAGTTATGTCGGCTGCAAATAAAGACCTTGTATCTCCACACGAATGGATATCCTGTGGATTGCCCAGATATGAAAACTATAGTTCCACAGGAGCTGGTAATGGTAAGAATTATCCGTGGTGATAAATTTGGGAGATCCACTTATAAAGCGTGTCGTAGAGAATAATGGTTTAGTTGCCCCAAATTCTATAAAAGTTTTTTTTAAGGCCAATCAATAAAAACAAATCTGTACAAAATCCGGCCCGATAGTGTCATCAATCCAACCCCCAACAACTAATGGCTTATTGTTGTTTTTGTGTGATACGTTTACACATGAACGTTTTTCGAACCAACGAGGAGGTTCGACACAGGTTGAGCGCAATCTCTAAGCTATTAAAAAATGGTACAGTACCTATTTCCGCATGTAACTACCAGATGCCGTAAAGTGTTGCGATGCTTACAACACAGTATAACACAATAATCATTAATCAGCGATGCTAGGACGATAACAGATCAGCTGTTACCGTATTGTATTTATTTTTTAATATTATTTCTATTTGAGGTTCATTTCAACTATGATGGCAGACCTTGAATTACAAGAAATAAACTGATTTTCTCCATCCGAGGTAATAATAACCCGAACCCTTCGTGGGAACTTCTTGGTAATGCTTCCAAATATAATGGGTGTTTCCAAATGATATCCTTGAAACATACATTTTTGAATTTTAACGAACATTTAATATTGAGAGCGAATTTTAACCTGTACTGGTTAATCTGCTGTTTCTCCTAACCTATAGATAACGGGTTATCGATAGGTTATCTGTTTCTTTACAATGGTCCGTAGTGCCCCAGTGTCAAGAAACATTATACTTTCATTACTTATCAATTGATGAATAACTTATATTATGACGGGAATCGTGCTATAATAAACTGCACAAAATTATGTAGTCGCGTTAATTTTGGTGATACATTATTTAACGCAATAAAATAACTATTTATCTGCCGTGACGAAGCACGGGTATTCAGCTAGTCTTGTATTTCCCTTATTCGCAGTATTTGCTTTATATTTTATTCCGTCCTTCACGAAGAAATTGTAAACAGGCCTTATTTGTTACTACATGAACTGTCTTGCTCTAATGTATTTTGCCTGTTATTCTTAGGAGTTTACAATGTATTATTAATTACAACTGGAAATGTTTGTGTATAATTATGCTGAGCAAATCGACTTAGTTGCGAGTGCTTATAAATAAATTTAGTATTAATAAAAAAAATTGTGTGCATTATATTCGGGTTGAATGATCTTCCCTTGTATTGCTGATCCGTTATCCTGTGCACATCCTTGCTGCAGCCTGACCATATCTCCATCCCTGGACATGAGAACTTGTTAGACAGATAATCACAGGTTGTAGCTCTCTGCTTCTCGCCTTTCCTCTTCTTACTTTATTTTTGTTTCATGTATTTCTCTCGCCTCTTACCTCTCATCGTCTCCTATAATTTCGTCCACTCGGTGTAATTTCCAAATTACTAACCTGCATATGAGAACAATACCCCGCGGCGGTGTTTGAGAAATTTAGTCTAGCTGTTGGGCACAATCATAGTTGTATAAAAGAAGTTTATGAAAACGGCTTGAAAAGATTGCTTATCAAGAAACACTTAAGTGTTTATATTGTTTTGTTTATTTTCTTTTAATTCCCGGCACATCTTGTGACTGTCGTATCCCATGTTTTATTTATTTTTATTAACATAATAGGACATCTGAATCAAAGACACAGCATTTATTACCAAATAGTTTATATATATATATATATATATATATATATATATATATATATATATATATATATATATATATACAGTATATAGCTGTTGCCCGGCGTGCCATACTACACTTAATTTCTGCATTTAGAAAAGCAAAAATAAATTAGACACCAAATAAGAAATATTAAAATCTAATAACACAAATCTGAAACTGTTCGGGCTCACAGTTTTGAACCCGTGACCTCCAAACTGTGAGCCCTAGACGATTTTTTTACCTCCCCAGATCAAGAGCTACATGAGTGCCAAGTTTGGTCAAAATCGTTCAAACGGTGTGGATTTGTATAAGGAACAAACAGCACTAGCGTATATAGAAAATAATTTCGGGGGGGGGGCAGCACCCAGACTTTGGAAACTTTTTAAATATTTTAGTATAAAATGGTGGTTTATGAGGACCTCTGGACACCTAGTAGACCGGGGTAAATGTATATGACATTTTTCGTTGTTATTGGTTTTTATTACGTGAAATGTTCTAAAAAAAAACTAAATTTGGGGGGGGGGGGAGTTACAGCCTCCTCGGCCCCGCCTTATATACGCCCATGACAAACAGACTGACAGACAGCTAATAGACGATTTTGACTTAGCCTACGACACTCCTCGGATGAAGTTGTACCTGTTTGTCCAGTTTGGTCAAAATCGATCAAACGGTGTGGATTTGTGTAAGGAACAAACATACGGACAGACAGCTGGTAGACGTTTTTAATTTAGCCTACAAGAATCTCCGCACCAAGATCTACATGTGTGCCAAGTTTGGTCAAAAACGGTCAAACAGTGTGGATTTTCATTAGGATCGAACAGACAGACAGAAGGTGATAGACGATTTTGACCTAGCTGTGTACTAAGTTTGGTCAAAATTTTGTACCGGTGTAAAACAAATATTGTAAGTAAATAATTAAAAACGACAGATGAAATGCATAAGAAGGTAAATATATATGAAATATATATATATATATATAATATATGTATATAAAAATATATAAATATATATGAAAAATATATACTTCGGAAATATTGAAAAAAATAAGCAAATATGTAAGAAAAAAGTAAATATATAATAAAAAATAATAATCTAAGGGGTTTATTTCGTCCAGTACCTAGTTATGTTCTGTTGGAGACCGCCGCCAATCTAACCATTTCAGTGACGACGTTCTCCAAGAGAAGGCATTACAAAAAAAAAATAATGTGACTAAATACAAGTAAAAAAAAAGCTATATATATTAAGCGTAACTATTAATGAGTTAAAATTAAAACTTCTGATGAATTCCTTCTCATTTACTATCTTATCTTCCTCTCCAAAGCGTTTTCGTCGTTGCTGAATAGAATATTAGAAATATGAACTATCTATGAGATTTATTGGTTACATGATAGATTTGTTCCTTGCAGCTGAAGCAGTAGAAGAGGCGGGTATTGAAGCTTGGACTTCTGGTAGGCTCTTGAAGAATCCTTCCCTATAATAGAAAGGAGATAATCTAGAATAGATACAGAACCACCTGGCCTCCTCTCAGAGATTATCAACTCCAACGGCAAGCTGTGGCTTGTCACTTGGCTAAGGGTTGGGGTAGGACTATACTTATATATAGCAGTATATATACAATTACAATCTATTTTGAAATAAAATTTATGAAATTATTGACATTTTATAATATTCAAAGAACTTCCCAAGGCGCTTTTTACATTTATTGTGGACTTTCTATTGATAATCCCCCACTTATAACAGAATAAACTTGCCACTTGATATGATTTCTGCGACGCCGATGTCAAACTGTTCAGCATCGTTAATAATAACAACGTTATTAAAAGGGTTTCTAGCCATTGTTTAAATATAGTGTAAGGCATTCATGGTGGAACGCATATTTATTTCTGTGAGCCGAAACAGAGAAACGCGCAACTCACAGGAACTCCGTCTTCTGAGTGGGGTTCGATATAACACTTATCCCTGGTGTGATTTTGAAAGCTTAGAATATGAACGTATGTCTCCTTTAATGGTATTAAATCAATATTTGGTTTGTATTAATTTGTTTATACTAGACACCAGCACAACAATAGTAACTAGTTAAGGTTTCATGACACCGGACCATCCATGGTGCAGGAAGGAATTTTCTCAAAAGGCCCTGACATGAGAAAAATCCTTGCTGCCGGTAGAACTCGAACCCACCATCTCCTGCATAGAATCTAAAGCGGTAGCCACTGGACTACGGGGACACCCCTACTTTCCAGGTTATTATTTTTAACATAATTCAGTCAAACTTCATTACCTGTTAATCGCTATAGTTAATAACAGGGCCGGTTTCTCCAGTTTTGGTGGCCCTTTCGAAAGTTACGTTGTTCCTGTCGGTTGGAAACTTTTAGGCCTTTGAGTGGTTTCTTTCCACTTACCAAGTATTTAACCCTTTTCGAGATATTTTACAAAATTACAAATTTTGCAAAACTGCTCATTTCAGTTTCTCCGCAAAAAATAAAAAACAAAAAAAAAAAAAAAAAAAAAAAAAAAAAAAAACGGAACTATTCAAATCTTTTACATCGAAATTTAGAAGAAAAAACAGAGGTGGTTATTCCAGAGTAGGGATTTGCAGGTTGTAATTAACGAATATGTAATTTTGTTTTCGTTACTTAAGGTCATGAAAAATCGACATATATCGTCGATATCTTAGGTAACAAAGAAATCTAACACATGACTTTGATGAATTAGAGATAACAGTCAATATATTCCCGCAATCTCCTATTCTCCCATCTTAATACATACAACATTTATTACAACAACAACATTTATTAAAAAAAAAAATAAGAGACAGAATGTGTGCGGGACGAATAGAAATGATATTCGGAATCGAATTCTGCTTGACATAAGTTGATGTGCTAATGGCTATAGAAGCTGATACGTCATAATATAAAATGAAGTAATAAAAAAAAATTAGTCACCGCTCATTCCTTCAATTATTATATCGTCCCTACCATGTCAAACTATCGAATATGAAAAATCTCCTTTTTCAGATTCAAGACTTTGCTCTTGGATTGTGAACGATACGGATTGTCGAAAGTTGTCGCAACTCTAACCCCTTTAGAATAGCCTTTAATGCCTTGAATAAAGTATCGAATAAGACCATTCTTAAATTTATTATTTCGTCAATGGGTAGAATATGTTTGGTCTCTAGTTTGCTCCGATTTGCATATTCGATAGTTTGACATGGTAAGGACGATATGTACAATAATGTGGAAGGTAAGGTAGCTTGCTAAATGCCAAGGAAGCGGATAATGTAAATTATTGTAATAAAAAGCTAAAAAACCTCGATTGAAATCGCAAACGTTGAAGGATGCTCGAAAGTTTCTAAGGATAATAATGGTAATAAAGTGATTAATCTCAGGTCGAATCTCGGAAGTATAATTACAGTGAGGATATAATCGGTGATTTCCCAAAGCACTCCAAGTTATTATTGTTGTTTGTAGGATAGGAAGCAGGCTTTAGCTCCCCTTAGTAATGAGGTAGTAAATACCAGCTATTAGCCAATGAGAAGCCGGTAAATCCCTAACTCTAGTTATAACAATGACATACTAATGGAGCCGTAGACCACCCACGGGCTTACTAACCTCCAGGCGGTGTTCCGCAGTCTAACCACTTAGGCCCTATTCTACTTCCTCTATTTTCTTTTTCAATCAAGAGTAATGACATGCTCTTTCTTCATTCTGTGCTGTTTACTTTGTTTTTGTTGCCCACTGAGCTTTTTATTAATTGGATCCTTATGGAGAAGATTTAAAGCTAGGATAATCGTGAGTCTAGGAAGCAATCACTCCATTATAGGTTCTACGAATACATTAGTACAATTTTACTCTTTCTGTCTGAAGGCAGAATTATTTGATCAAATAAACGTAATAGCTCCAATATTAGTACTCTGCCATCATATCACCAGCCTGAGATTTGCCATCCGATTTAGGGTTTTTTCTAGAGCTTCAACCGTATTGCTTGGCTGTAGAACACTCATCTCGGACAGAACTCTAATTGAACACATATTTACGAATTTAAGATTAAATATATCTGCACCTGACGACCACACAAATGACAGTACCTTCGTATAAAGTTTTAGCTCTAGACTCCCACCACTTTCCGGTTATTTGTACGGTTTTTTATTTTCACGACTCATCCCAATTCATACTACATCTCCCGAAGCTCTTTATCAGACTCCTGGATTGGTAGCCTTCTGAACGTAGTGTATGGCAACATTATGAACATACACATGTCTTTGACAAAGCCGCTAACAGAACACATTCGTACATTACTTCGGCACTGCAATAACACCTTAGGGAGTGGTGACCCAGAGACTTAAAGGATAGTGTACATATTCTTAAGAGAGTCTATAAAACATAAGTACTGAATACGTGGCAACTAGTCCTTAACTAAAAGAAAACGGAGGGCCGTAGAATTTTTCTTCGCAGGTTATTGTAAATTCCCGATATCCAATTGTATGCCCTAAAGACCACTTTTTCGGTGGCCGAGGGCCAGAGGGTATGTTTTCTAGGACTGCACTATAATGCCCCACATACTGGGAGACTACAAATCCCGACAAAACTCAAACGAATTTCGACTGGCACACAGTAAACTCGCAAAACTGTAACCTCTGATGAACAGAAAAACATCACTCCGACCTTCGCTGATAACACAACTTTATAAGGCGATGATCCTCCGAGTTCCTGGCCCAGGAACAGCAGACGACTTTAGGCTGTACAGAAAACCTGGAGATTGCCTCCGGCGCCCCTGGTTTGTTCGAAACACCTTGCTCCATCGAGTACAGGTAGTTGATCCACTGTAAAATTGGCTATCTAAACGTTTGATTTAGTGAAACCACATTTTACCATCATGGAAATTCCTTAAATAGAATTTTAATTTGTTTAAAATATTACATAGTAGCTAAAGTTACGCAAGGGACTATTTTATATAAAATCTTAGATTATTTATGATTTATTTTTATCAGACACACTTTCACATAATCTTTCTTGTTAAGCTTTAGATACATGTTAGTGAAGTTATAAAAACAGTTTCACCGTTAGATTTAGAAATCAATTTTAATTTTTCTAAAGCCTTTGGGGTTCCGCTTAGCCATTATCTTCGTTAAATGAGCGAAATAATTATGTTTTCTACGTTTTGGATTCTTCTAATAAAAATGTTTTCCATAAATTTGTAAGACGTTTCAATAAAACATCCAGCGATAGGTACATATCGTAAATCCTTGTTGATTGTGACAAATTAATTCTAAGGATGACTGATGTTGAGTGGGGGGGGGGGGGCACCAAAAATTACATTGTTCAAAAAGTTCGTTCAGTATGGCCTAAGAGAAAGTCGCTTGACGATAAATATTTTTTTTGAAATACCTGAAAACGAGGAGCTAAAATCCATTTTAGAGGATACTATCGTGGGTGGCCCTAATTGTGGTTAGTAGTCAATGACACCCACCCCCTGGATCTTGGGGTACAGTGCTATTGTAGTGGCTAGGGTCGTTTCTCTGACTCAGTAGCACTTCATCATGTGCTCTGCGGGGATGCGGTTCAATAAGGACCTCACAGATAGCTCACTCCACATCTCACTCGTCTCATACGAGTCTCAAAATAATGGTAGTGTATATATTATGGGTTATTATTATATTCAGAATAGTTATAATATTTCATGAACGATCCCACAAGACATTTTTCAACCAGAAGAAGAAAACTTTATTAATATAAATTAGTTAATAAAGTTGGATGCGCAACTTAATTGGGTTGCTGGCTAGACAACATGCTGATCCTCCTGGCCGGTATTGCTTTATGTATTATTTTTATTTGACAGAGCCCACTCATAGTTAACACTTTAAACCATCACAAAAAAATAAAACTTTATCACTACTCTGTTGAATCTGACACAGCTTACTGTCCGCATGTGAAGGTCTTAGAAGGGAATGTGGATTTGAGCTTGAGAGTGTTGTATATTCGTATATGCGTGTGTGCAGTTTCTTTATTTGCTTTTTTATACTATATTTTTTGCAAATTAAAGAGCTTAATAAGTAAATCAAGATTTCATTAGGTTCATCAGGTCAGTCTACCTCAACTAAAGTAATGAACTATTTTCTAACGTATCCCCCTCCCCTCTTTTTGAGTGTAAAAACGTTTATGAGATTAATCAATATAGTAAATATCAAGTATTGAAAATACCTGCCATTCAAAGCAGTTGATATATTTCAGTATCCTTGTTATAATATAAATAAATTGATAGATAAGTCGAAGGCTTAACCAATCAATTTTGGGGTTTAATAAACTTCCGGCAGAACGTTGAAACTTGGCTAATATAGGTGGATATATAAATAGTCCAAAGATCTAAAAAGCTTTGTCAAAAGCATAAGTATAGAAGGATATAGATAATTAAAATTAATTTGGTCCGTAATGTTTCGTATTAATAATTTATATGATTTTTTAAATGAAATCTTAAAGATCAAACCAAAATTATTCATATCAACAATTATCGGAAGACTGATAGAAGGGCTGTGTGGTTTAGCAACTCAACAATTTGTTTCTTTGCTTATTTTTTTTATTTTTTTATTTTTTTATTTTTTTTTTTACGGCGCATCTACAACTTGGCCATTAGCGCCGGGCTATCTACAGGTTGCCACCCTTTTATAATGCCAACAGCACGTGGTCGGTCACCCATTCAGGTACTGGCCACGCCTTCGGTGATCTACGGGAACCAGTGTATTCAACGTGGCTATGGCCGTCGGCTCTTTGCTTATTATAACCAATTACTAGTTAATGGAAATTCCATAGGTGAGCCATCTACTGAGTGAGTTTCAGTATTTTTTTTATGCACTTTAGAGTATTGTGTTCAATGTTAATTCTTCATTCCTGATATTTTCTTGGCCTACACCAGCAAGCAGCTTTCAAAGAAGCAGTACTTGAACAATTTCAAATATCGTTCAAAGCTTATGCTAGATATTCCTATATCAACACCAGCACTACTAAAATTAATGATCTTCGAATGATGTGTGAAGTAACGGGACTCGTGGTCGTATATGTATAGAATCTGCATTTAAATAGCAAGCCCTCGTAATGGTGACCTTCCATTCATCACTTTTGATCAAAAGTGGAGAATACATATTTTTCTATACAAAAAAGAGTAATATTTGCCTACGTTTTGGCTTCAGTTTCAACGCTTCATCAGGACTATACGGGAGGAAGGAAACGGAAGACTCGGAATCGGAAGGCCTGACTGTCCGAACCCTGTGAATCCCTACCTTCGTAATCTCAACGCGTAAAGGTCTCTTCCCACCGAAAAGTAATGAGAAGTCTGGTAGAATATGTCTTATTGTTAGCAGTTCGTTACTCCGACAATATGTTGGTACTTCTTGTTCAGTAATTATTTCTGATATGTAAGTAGAGCATGTACGATAAGGGGTTCAGTTAAAACCGCTTCTTCCAGAGATATTTGATAAAACAATTAAAACTATTTTTGACGTTGATATGTTAATCCCTGAGAGCAGACTTGACTGATTGAAATGTTGGGCTATGGCCCTTTGTTGTGGGTGGTCGCCCCCTGGAGTTTCCTGTGGTCAAACATCTATAGTTGAGGCTTCTCTATCGCACAGCAGGGAGAAATATTGTCCTTTCCTGGCTTTCCTTATGCAGTAGGTGGCTCTGTAAATTCAGTGACTCAATCAGGATCCCTGAGGGCTCTCACTCGAAATCTCACACAAACTAAAGGTACCATTATGAAGAACGAATCTGCGAAAATGTCATTGGTTTCAAAAGTGCAGTACCTTTGGTTACTGAGGGGGCGAGGTTAGCTCAGTGGTAGAGCACTGGACTAATAAGTTGGAGGATCTGAGTTCAAATCCCGAGCAAGCACTTAAGATTTTTTCTTCTAGTGTCTTCGTTCATCGGTTGAATTCGGCCTCCCTGACCGTCACTAGGGCAACCCAGCCTTTAATAAATTTATCAATGGGTACCTTGGGTGCTAATTACTCTAGCAGTCGAAACAGCCAAAGGGAAAATCAGGCGGCCGAAGCATAGTACTGACCCCACTATCTCCCTAGAGTGTCTTATGGTCAAGAATCAGATACCTCTACAGTATCTGCCCCTCAGGGCCCTCGTGGCCTGTTATGGGACTGATTTTTTTTTTTTTTTTTTTTTTTTTTTTTTTTTGGTTATGGAAGATGTGATAAAATAGCCTAAGCCTAAATCATTATAAGAAACAGTGGAATTTGTATTGAATATACAGAAATACACCAAGCCAAGGTGATTAGAGGTAGTAGTGTGATTGCTATTTTCTAAAACCTATCCCAGCATTCAAACAGAGATTGATTGGACGTCAACAGGAATCTCTTCAAAAAGCCCCCCTCCCCCCCCCCCCCCTAAAAAAAGAAAACTTAAAACCTCCTCACAAAAACCGGTTTATTCCGAACCCAAATTACTTATTTGCTCATACCGGCTGTCATTTGTTTCATATTGTATCTAATGATAAAGATGTGTTGTAAAAATAAACTAAAACGGTCCTTTAGGAGAGGGGGTTTTACTCCGTAACCGGATTATTATGTTGGACTTCCTTGCAATGAAACTCGGTAGACAAGATGCCCCACCAATCAGGTACATCTGTTGTAAAAAAAAAAAAAATCAAAATCGGTCCACTAAAAGTTGGGGTTTACTCTAGGAACAACAGTTGACACAATTATTATTTATTCAACAAATAAATAATAATTGAGTCAGCTGTTTGATACAAATATAAAATACCAAAACTATTCGTGTTCATTTTGAATTTATATAGGTTATTTGAAGCAAATTATTCAGGAATGCAGAGCACTGCCACCTTTCTGAGGAATTTGTTTGGCAATGCGGCTCATGCGTAACGGACTTTATATAGTTGTTTTACTCTACATATTGAAGTTTATTGTTGATTAGAACATGATGAAACTTGACTTGTATTGAGAGTGTTGAGAGATGAACATCCCATTCTGTTTGACCTAGATAGAGCTAATATATAATTGTATAACTATTTACTAATGGAGCGGATCCCTGGCTAATTGCTTTAATAATGCTAATCCTAGCTTAATTATATTCTATCCATTCAGCGCTGGATTATTACACATTCCTCTCTTAATACCTTATAATCTGTAATATTCCGTGAAAATATACCGCTGGATAGTTGGAATTATCCATACCAACCTGAAAACTCTTTTAATCTGGTCAAATAAAGTAACTATTTAAAAGAAAGTCCATCATGCCTAACCATGGTGTCAATCGGAAAGCTTGGAATAGAAACTCAATATTTTCCCCAGTCAATCCAACACGCTAAAATTAATAGAATATAATATTAAGCACTAAAGTTAGGAAGGTTATAAAACTAGGCGTCATCAGCGTATTTGTAAACACGCGCATGCGCAGATATATAACATTGGGAAACAGAGAACTCTCATTTGAAATGTTCAGAAACCATTTATTCGAAAATATTGTTAATTTTAAGGGCATCCTGACCTGTCGCTTAAGGGCATACGTTCTATGCGTTTCCGCTCGCTACGCTCTCTCAAGAAGATAACAAAACCCCAGTCAATCCAACTCGCTATAATTAATATCTCTCATAACCTGCACAACAGTGAACTTAAGTGCTTAATAACTTCTTTCCTAGTTAAATCCGACGTTTTTTTTTTTTGTTTTTTTTTATCGTATTCTTGTTTAGTGCATCGAAATACGTTATTGTGCAAAGTTTGAAAGAAATCCGGTTTGGAGGGCGGGAAACTGCATTTTTACCATCTTTTTTAACAAGGCGTCCACAGTTAACAAAGGGGTTCGCTTCTAATATTAAAATGATTTGTGCGGCGGGGACTGAAGATACACTAAATGAATTTTTGAAAAAGGCGCTATTGTGGATTGCATGGAATCTAAAAACAGGGTTGGAAATGGCCGTCAGATAAGGACATGCTCTTTTATAATTGGTGAGACATTGTAAAAGTGATACAACCTCCAAAACTACTGAACACAGCACATTTTTTCTGTTAATTTTGTAGAGCCACATGTTTAAAATTATTTTTAATCCTATTGATTATACTATGTTTCTATAACATTCCATAAATAACATTTTTATCTCGACTAATATTGGTCGAGCCACACATCCATAATTATGGATGTGTGGCTTATGGATCAGCAAGAAGTGGTGCTTTGAAAATCCTAGACACCATACACAACACAGGTCTTCGTCTCTCAATAGGAGCTTTCAGGAGTAGTCCTAGTGTTAGTTTGTATGCAGAAACAGGTGAACCTCCTTTACATATCCGTAGAGATATCCTTGTAACTTCCCTGATGCATAAATACAAAGCACTAGGCTACTCTCCGTGTCATCAAATAAATATTGACAACCCACTTTCAGAAATTTACTCGAGACGACCACAGGCACAAAGACCATTCAGTATTAGATACAGAGAAATACAACATATTTCAAATTATTTAAATTCTGAAATACTAACATGCGGCACACTACAAAAACCTCCCTGGCTTTTAAAAAAAATATTTATTGACACAACATTAGCAACATATAATAAGAGTGATCCGATATCAAAATTAATCTATAAAAAGAATTATGAAGCTTTCATTATTGAAAATGCCGGAAAACTCTTTATCTATACTGATGGCTCTAAATCAGATGAAGGTGTGGGAGATGCAGCTGTAATAGATGATCAAATCATAAGCAAGAAAATTAACGATAACTCTAGTATCTTTACAGCTGAACTCCATGGCATCCTCATCGGTCTGAACAACATACCAGAAACTCCATGGCATCCTCATCGGTCTGAACAACATACCCGAAACTCCATGGGATCCTCATCGGTCTGAACAACATACCCGAAACTCCATGGGATCCTCATCGGTCTGAACAACATACCCGAAACTCACTACAGAGACATAATACTATTTACTGACTCTTTAAGCGCACTGAAAGCACTTACACACAGATATACAACCCATCCACTACTGACAGAAATTTTGAATAAGACACAAACCCTAAACAGAAACACAACAATGTACTGGCCACCTGGACATGAAGAACTCGAAAAAAGTTCAATCGCCGATTATCACGCAAAAAATGCTGTCAGACTCATGACTTATGACGTACAACAAATAACTGCCAGAGACTTAACAACAGCTACAAAATCTACCATAAAACGTCATAGGCAATACTTATGGACACAACTAACTGACAATAAACTTCGGACCATAAAAAATACAGTTGAGGAATGGCCATCCAGTCTTCGCGACAATAAACGAGAAGAAGTTGTTCTCGCTCGTTTACGAATTGGACATACTCGACTCACCCAAGAATTTCTTATGACAAGACGCCACAAACCAATATGCAACATATGTAACACAGAACTTACGATTAAACATTTACTGACTGACTGCCAGAGAAGAGGCAATTACAACATCCCGTATTATATGCAAGAACTCCTAGGCAATGAGAGCCAGTACATCAACACTATACTGACCTACCTCAAGAATACAGGGCTATACAACCTTATTTGATGAACGTCTGCAATGTTGGCTTATAAGATATTATATTCCCATTGATACTAAGCTCTATTTATAGGTGAACCATAAGTCTAAACCATTACATGACCACACACACTTCCAACACCAATAACCATGCTGATTTCCTGGGATAGCTAAGTTCGGAGGATACTGTTCTTTGTGTTGTCGCCATTGAAGCGGGACACAAAAAATAAAAAAAATAAATTATGTACCATTTTTTACCTTTTTAAAAAAATAAAGTGTATATGTATATATTTCTGTGAGTTGTATCCCTTCAAAACGAGCGGGTTAATTGAATCCAAGAGTGAATTACAGTGCTTTTTTTTATAGGAATATTTGGTGTGGGACAAAGTTACCCAAGTTAAGGGCTACTTTAGCCCAAATTTAAAAATAATAAAAAAATAAAAAAAAGTGTATAGAATATAATTTTAAAAATATAGTCTTATAAAGAAAGATTACAACTGCCTAAAAATGCCCTTTTAATGTTCATTTTATAATGTTAAATATTCTTAGCGAAACATGAAACAAAAAATGTCATAAAACTGGGACAAAGTAACCCACTTTTACGGTATCTCTCTTATTTTTGTTGAGATGATCTAATCGGCACAAACTATCCCCAGCGAAACCAACTCCGCCCTCCCCTAACGATTTTATGACCACAAATTATTCTACTCCATTTTTATAAAAATAATATTTCTGAAAATGCCTACCTAACATTACTAGATTTTGCCATCTTCTTCCAAAACTTATTTTATTATTATTATTATTTTATTTTATTTTTTTTATTATTTTTTTTAATCTAGATTAAAAGTTAAAATACCCTTTAGGGCAGTAAGGAAGGGTTCCTTCGTCATACACTATTCGGTTATTTTGTATTCAAAGAATCTAAACAATTTCTTTTGTGAATTTTAGAGCCCCTTATAAAACGTATGCCATTGTTAATTTATTTCTTTATAAATTGCATAAAATAACAGCAATTTTGGCCATACGAGGTAGTATTCACGCCTTAACATGATCATCGTGCATCTTTTTCATAAATCATGGAGATCATTTTAGAATAGAATAAATTTGTAATAAATCAATAAAGATGGCATACATTTATTGCTCGTCGATAAATAACGGAGGCTATTTAGTTCAGTTGTTTTGATCATAGGATAATATCCCAAGAGAAGATCAGTAATTCGTTCAAACTGCCCCTAAATCATGGAAACTCTGTGGAAGTGTTGTGTTAATGGCCGCATAAATCAAAGCAGCTCTCCAATAATCTACAGCGAATTGCCCATTTTCATCATCTCCAAGAACTTTAATCTACAGTCATGAAACTTGTCGGCTGTTGACGTTTTCCTCTCGTTCTCCCATTAAATCTTCTATAATCTGTATAACTATCTGGATTGAGTTAACAAATCCTTCATTTATTTAGCTTATATCCTCCCTGCCTGAAGGAAAGTAAAACTGGTTATGACGTGGACCCGATGACACTATCCGGAAGCTCTGCAGGAGCTAATAACTAAAACTATTATTGGCCAAAACATTAAAAATTATAAACAGCCCAAGAACCTAAACCTTCCACGTTCCTTGGATTAGTCATTAATAAACGGTCCAATACTCTTGGCAGATTTATCAGCTGATTATATATCGATTCTAAAATGCAATAGATTTATGGTGGGAGAGATAAACTTGTCAATCGGTTGTGGACGGGTAATGGAAGGTGAGGGCGCGTCTACCAATGACGGCGTTGCAACGCGTTGCCTGGTTGCCACTGATCCCTCTGCAGTTCTTAGTTCCAGTCAGTGTGGGGGCTGGGAGGTTGTAGAACTGGCAACGTTGAGCCCCCTCTGCGCTTTCCCCGAGAGACAAGTTATATCTTTCCCACTATAGTCATAAGCTCCTGAAGAGGTGTTAGAGGAGAGGAAACTACCTTTCCTCTCCTCTAAGGTGAAGATTAAGTACCTTAATTCTAAAATAATTTTGTTTCTTTATAATTGATAATTGAAGTGCTTGAAGAAGAGTCAGTATCACATAGAACATTGTAAACTTGCCACATTCCTAAAAAAAACATGACTTAATAACTAAAAGAGTAGTTTGGTTTCGAGTCATTTGTTCAATGATCCATCTTTTTTTCTTTTAATTATCAATGCAACATGATAGGTTTTTTAATGAGATTTTATTCTATTTTAAACTTCGTCACTGACGATTGTGATTTAATATCCAGCTTTCATCTCTGCTGGTTATATATGCCGATTATTAGGAGAAATTGAGGTGTAAAGTTTTCGTTTTTGAGAACAGATGAATGTCGCCTTCTAGTACAGCTCAGATGTTGAAATCTGAACGTATTATAGAAAGCTCGCATCACGGGCTATGTTTTAGAAAATAGAAATTGCACTACTGTCTCAAATTACCATAGATTTGTCTATTTCTGTACATTCAATCGAAATTCCTCCGTTTCTGGCAGAGACGGTCTATTTTATCACATTTGGGGTGGTTAGGGATTTTAGGAGGGGGGGGGGGGCATTCGGAGGTGGGGTTAACTCCTCCAGTCAATAGCTTTATTGCCACTTTGAGATCAATGTATTTATTCGTAGATTCGTTCTTCCTAATCATACATTAAGTGAGAGTTCCTCAGGGATGCTGATTGAGTCAGTGAAATTACAGAGCCACCTACTGCATAAGGACAGCCAGGGAAGGACAATACTTCTCCCTGCTGTGCAATAGGGAAGCCTCAACTATAGATGTTTGACCACAGGAAACTCCAGGGGGCAACCACCCACAACCACAGGGTTTTTCTAGCAGCTAGATCAAGCACTCTTGGTAGTAAATTAACAGAAAACATAAATTATGAATTCAAAACTTAAAAAAAAAAAAAAAAAAAAAAAAAAAAAAACATTTAGTATTGTTTTTGGAGGAAGGTGTACTCAATCCAATCCATAAGTCTCAGTTGTTAAGGAGAAGAGTTAAAAGTTTTGCAATGTAATTTATTAATGCAATTCTGCTACAATTAAAAGAATTTTCCAATGACTCAGTTTAGTTTAACTTGGAAAAAGACGTGCAATTTCACGACGAATAAGAGGAAAGTACAAATCCTAAGTATTTTTTTTGTTTCGCTCAACTTTGGAGTACGTTAAATCAATCACTTCTGTATGTTTTGTGCCTTTACCCTGCCCAAGTTTTGCTCCATTAATTCTAATCTTGCTATCCTTCTTTCGTCAGGCATTTAGATTTTTCATCTTTTTCCGTGAAACTTCTCCTTCTTGAATTTAGTTATCTTCTTTGCAGTTTCATCAATGAGCATGTTTTTTGTAATTTTATTAAGACCTTCACCATTTCCTTAAATCAGTTTGGTTTGGTTTTCTTGTTGCGGAAGAATTCACAAATACTTTTCGTCAGTCTACCTGGTTGATTCTAGGAATGTGTCCATAAAAATCCATTCTTTCTTCTCTTAGCACTTTCCCTTACATACGCCCGCTTATGAGGTGCCTACATCTGGAAGTGCCGACTAGAAAATTTCATGTTTCAGAACCCATTGATCAAAAAAAGAATAGTGATTCAATATATACATGTATATACATATATATATATATATATATATATATATATATATATATATATATATATATATATATATATGATTGATTTGTGAGACGGCTTCTCTCTCCAGCGGTGTTCTTCCTCTCCTTTCTGCAATATTTCGTCGGGTTCATCTCCGACTTCTTCAGGCTGCTATGTGTCGTCCTCGGTGGTTGACACATAGCAGCCTGAAGAAGTCGGAGACGAACCCGACGAAATATTGCAGAAAGGAGAGGAAGAACACCGCTGGAGAGAGAAGCCGTCTCACAAATCAATCATTTCAACCCCAGCGAAGTAACTTAAAACAAAACATATATATATATAAGGGAAATATTATATTGCGCCTCGCTATGTGCGCCGTCATAATTTTGATGATCAATGCTAATTATCCTTGTTTGTTTACTTCTGAGCTTTCCGGTAAGTCTTGATGGCCCTGTAGGTGAAATATTGCTACTTTTTTGTCACTATTTATTCTCAAATCTATATTATTTGATTGTCAAGTCATCAACCATTAGGAGCTCACAGACACACTGGAACTCCACGGACATTAATATAAGCTTGTTCGCCTGCTGATCTGTTTGTTCAGCAGGGTGTCAGTCCTGAGACCCTGTTTACCGAAAGTATTACCTGCCGATTCTAGCTGGCTGGGTATAGCCCGCCATTATTTGTTGAGTATGGCTAATCCTTCGATACCTGTCCCACGCTAACATCCTGTCTATTCAGATGGGACTAGAATTTTGGAGGAAAACAAATAGTTTGAGGGATATAAAAATCCATGACGCAGGAGCAGTGTGAACCGCGCACATTCCACTACTGTAATATACATGAAAACTTTTGTTCTTTCATTATTGCTATTCGCCAGCTGGCTCAATTATTTAAAAAAACTTTCAGATGATTAAATTCTTGCCCGATTTATCTGGTTTTCAGAAAACAACTTTTCCAAGGATGAAATAGAAGATGCTACATCATCTTCGAGTGAGGTTGTATTTCCCAGATTTTTTTTTTTTTTAAATACCATCATACTACTATGGTGAGGTATTTTATTTTTTTTCTGCACATCCTATTCCATTATTGGCATATTATGTTTTACATGTGGTTACTGATTCCAGTTATTCCAATATGTTTCCAAAAAACAGAACACACAAAATCCTATTAATTAAAAACAATTATTCAAATTCCGAACGTACCTACCTAAAATATTAATGGGACAATGTAATGTGTGTTTATCGTATGAGCTCGTGTCAGCCCATTCCAACATTTTTCATTTATTAAAAACATCCCTCTTAAAATCCACACTCCCCCATAAACAAATTAAACCTTTCATACCCGCCTCCCTTCTTTATCACCTTACTTTTCTGGCACCTCCCTTTACCACCCTGTCATCGTACACCACCGTAATTTAATGAGTGGTCAAAACTAACCCTTCCTGCTCCTTTCCTTAAACTAGGGAAGTAGTTCTCCCTATTCTCATAGATACATCCATTTTCATTGTATATCTATGCTACCCATATTTCATGTTTAAAATCTGTATTAATCTACCTATAATTTAAGCTCTAGCTATAACACACATTTATATGTATCATTCATACTCGTATATGTATAATGTTTTTCCTTTTATTTCATCTGTATATAAATTAGGATTAAATCCATCCTCCTTATTTTAAAGCCCTTCTCTGAAAGCCGAAACGTCGGCAAAAATAAAACACATTCCTTGTAACAAATGTAGTTTTATTAACCCGTTAATGCCCAGTGATGCGAAATTGCTGGGCATTAATGGGTTTAACCATTAACCCATTAAGAAATAGCAAAGTGATGCATTTTCGCATCACTGGGCATTAATGGGTTAAGATACCAAGACCGAGCCCGACTATATCATTACATTTGATTTAATTAAATAATGATTCTCTACAATTTACATGTCCGTCTTTCCCTGGCCTCATTAAAACGTTTCCCAAAGTCTGCTGCGCTTGGAGAAGACGACTGAGCAGGTGTACCTAAAACACACAATGCCATAGTTAAGTCATCCACCACTATCAGATCCCCTAATAACAAATGTAAACAATAAATCAGAGCCGGCGTTACCGTCCCATATCCCTCCCGAAGATGGTATCTAAGCCCTTAGGCCTGTGATCTATGGGAGAGTTCCTTATGTAAACACAGGCCGGGTCTCACCTAAGGCGTCTTATTGACTTATAGTCCGGCTAATCGTCTTGTTAGTTCGGACGCCTCCTTCGTTAGCTCTCGCGCCTCGGGTCTAGATGTATTTATAGCGAAACGTAACGTCAATACTCGTCGAGTTATGATCAGTGTTCATTAGGGGAGAATGTCATTTATACTACCGCATCAACAAGGCTTTTTTTTCATTTATAACCATCTACAAGAGTGTAGAATTGAAACATAATTAATTTATTCACGTAAAGTGGCTTCAGCTAATGACTAATAAATCTTTTATATATATATATATATATATATATATATATATATATACACACACACAGAAACCTAAGAGGTGCAAAGAAATTGAAAAATGAGACTTTCGAGGTTCCAAAAGGATGTCAAATCTTTGATCTCGCACTGAAAAAGTTCATCTTGTAGTTTCGTCGCTTCCGGGTCAGAATCAGGACTCGTCCATAGACCAACGAAGCCTTCAATGTGTACTTGAAAGGAAAAATAAGTAGGTCCACTGATCATACTATTTCCCATTAATTGTGCCGTTAGGTCACGAATAAAGGGACCTCTACAGTAACTGCCTCGCCACACTTGGTCCTTGTGGCATGTTGTGGGACTGATTTTCCGTTGAGGAATGCGATTAGATATGCAGCTCCTGCGCGACGGACGTTTTAGCGCGGTTTCTCCCTCCCCCATAGTGAGGAACCCCGCTTATAAGGTTGATACAATGAAACAATCCGGAAGTGCCGACAAGAAAATTTCGCGTTACAGAACCCCTAGAGACCGAAAATAACGGTGGTTCAAATTTGTATATATATATATATATGTATATATATATATATATATATATATATATATATATATATGTGTATATATATATATATATATATATATATTTGTCTGTTCGCTCATTTCTGGCTTTCCTGATGGTCCGATTGTGATGAAATTTGGTACAAAAATCTATCGTCCAATTTGAAAGGTCAAGTTCGTTAACCAGCAAAATCCGCCCACTGGAAGATGGCGTTTGGGGCGAAATTCGCGCAAAAAAAATCGTAACGCTTACGTTTTTGAGTTCATAAGCTTGTAAGTACTCTTTTTATAGGCTTCTTGGGCTAGGAAAACGAATGGAACTATTTTCAAGGCGATAGCTTTAACCGTTTTCGAGAAAACAGAAAAAACAATTTTTGAATGCCGTTTTTTGGTTGGGTACTTAGAATCATGGGATTCAGTTGAAACATTTACTGCATGTTCTACTTTCATTAAAACTAATATGTTGAAATTTTGGTTGCGTTTGGAGTTAAGGAAGGGTTAGAATAAAATATTTTATTAACAGACATAAAAAAGTTTTGGTAACTTTGTATACTTTCCTTAATATCTCGAAAAATATTGAGAATTTGGGAAACGGAAGAATACCATTAGAAAGCTTATTACATTCTCTACAAAAAAGGTTCTGATGAAAGATTTGATTAGGCGATGTCAATCGGAGAAATAAGTGCTTAAAACTTTAAAGTAATTGATTTCGCTTATTCGAACTGTTCTTTTTGTCTTTGATTTTGATACTTAAAATTATGGGATTCAGTTGAAACATTTTCTGCATGTTTGAATTTCATCAACACTAATATGTTAAAATTGTTGTTACGTTTGGAGCTAAGGAAGGATTAGAATAAAATATTTTATTAACAGACATGAAATGTTTTGGGAACTTCGTATACATTCCCTAATATCTCGAAGACGGTTAGGAATATTGGTAAACGGAGGGTTACCGTTACTAAATGTTCTACAGAAAAGATTCTGAAACAATTTTTGATATGTCAATCGGAGAAATAAGTGCTTAAACTTTGAAGTAATTGATTTCGATTATTCGAACGGTTCTTTTTGTTTGTTGTTATTCCTTGTTATTTTTTAATTGCTTAAAGTTGGATAATGTATTTGACAATAAAACATATTAATTAAAATAAGAAAAACAATTCATTGTTAAAAATATATCAGGCTGTACCGTATGAAATGTCAGCTTTGGATTTGTCGATTTCCTTCAAATGTCTTGAAACTGTCCAGGGTCCTACTCCGAGTTCTTTGGCATATTCCCTAGTGTTTTTAATTGCTTATAGTAGTCAAATGTATTTGTCAATAAAATAGGATACGTATAATTAGAATCAATATTTTGTTTGTTAGAATTCGAAGATGCCGTATGAATATCTAGATTACAGTACTGGTGTTGATTTCGTTCTTTAGAATTATTCTTGGTATTCCCTATTTTCATCTGTTACCCATAGTTTTTTATTGTTAGTAGGTTTTTCTTATTGATTATAGAATATAAATCTATTTGGCTATAAAACAGGATACGTAAAATTAGTGACAATATTTCGGAGATTTCTGAGCGAAATACTTTTAAGATTTTCTACCACCACGAACGGCTTTTTTCCTCTATTTTTTTCCACTAGATAGGCTTTATTTTGCATATTATTCTATATAAGTTTTATTCAGCAGGGGATTCTGATGAAATGTCGTGTTTTTGCTGTGGATTTTAAATACGATGTATCTAAGATTGGATAACATTAGCGAGTCTACATAGTTAAGAACCGACGACGGAGGATTACTTCTTGCTATGATTTAGTCTACATATGTTTATTAAGTCCTAAATCCAAAAAATAAACTTCACAACGGTTAGATACTATGAGCGAATATGGCGGTTCAATGCCCGTAGAACACAAGGGGGCCGCAGGAAATTTACCTGCTAAGAGTTAATCCTCAAGAGCTGTAAATATACCCCAGGTATCTGCCGACACAAATACAAAGCCTAGGCGGAGAGCACCCCAAAAACACAGATCCAAACATAGGTTATATACTAAATATTCATAAAGACTACTTAGTTGTAAACCGATTCATCAATTAGCAATCAATAGTTTTCAACAAAGGTTATATACTAAATATTGATAAAAAGTATTTAATTAGAAAAAAAACAATATTCCACAAGACTTGTTTTTGGTCCATTTGTGTCTACTCCATAGACTTAATTAGGTATATTATTCTATTGTAGTTGGGCAACTAAACTTTGTTTTATTTTGTTAAATAAAGTTTTTTTTTTGACTTGTTATTCGTCAAGACTTTTATTTGTCCTTGTGTATTTACTAGATACGTTTTATTCGGCATATTATTCTATATAGGCTATATTAGGCAGGGTATTCTACTCAATCTTGTGTACTTCTTCTTGATCCTTCTGTACATGGGCGTATATAAAAAAAAGTCCGTCTCGCAGAACTGCATCATCTTAGCGCGGTTCCGTTCATATCCCTAGTCTAATTTGGAAAGATTAAAATAGAAGCAGTTATTATTTTGGTTCCACCAGTCTTTTTTTTAAAATTAATTATTATAATGGCGTGTCAACCCTTAAGGTCACTAACGACATTCCTGTGAGTAGTGAAGTCTTGAAAGGTCATGATTTACAATCTTACCTGGAAGGGTCCGCTACACTAGAAACAGACCCGCTAGTGACAAGGTCTTGGAATCTTGGAAATCTATATTTCTAACAATAAATTGTTTTTGTTATTTTACTTAACAAGTTTTATTGTCAAATACATTTGATACATAATCTTCCGCTTCACAAGATTGTCAACGGTTTTCGAGATACTAACGAAATTATACAAAACTTTTTTTGTCTGTTAATAAAATATTTTATTCTAACCCTTCCTTTACTCTAAACGTAACAAAAATTTCAACATATTAGTGTTGATGAAATTCGAACATGCAGAAAATGTTTCAACTGTATCCCATAATTC
This sequence comes from Gonocerus acuteangulatus, assembly GCA_946811695.1. Classification (NCBI taxonomy): domain Eukaryota; kingdom Metazoa; phylum Arthropoda; class Insecta; order Hemiptera; family Coreidae; genus Gonocerus; species Gonocerus acuteangulatus. The sequence goes on along the minus strand of OX328123.1, from coordinate 28,550,315 downwards.
TAAGTACCAAAATCAAAGACAAAGAACCCTCCCTAGGAAGGACGCTAGGCAGTTGAAAAGCTATATATCTTGGAAATCCATATCTCTAACATTAAATTGTTTTTCTTATTTTTCTTAACCTGTTTCTTAACAATAAGCAATTAAAAAATAACAAGGAATAAAAACAGACAAAAAGAACAGTTCGAATAAGCGAAATCAATTACTTTAAAGTTTTAAGCTCTTATTTCTCCGATTGACATCGCCTAATCAAAACTTTTATTAGAACCTCTTTTTTAGAGCATTTAATAAGCTTTCTAATGGTATTCTTCCGTTTCCCAAGATTTTCAACCTTTTTCGAGATATTAAGGAAAGTAAACAAAGTTAATAAAACTTTTTATGTCTGTTAATAAAATATTTTATTCTAACCCTTCCTTAACTCCAAACGTAACCAAAATTTCAACATATTAGTTTTAATGAAAGTAGAACATGCAGAAAATGTTTCAACTGAATCCCATGATTCTAAGTACCCAAACCAAAAACGGTATTCAAAAACTATTTTTCCAATTTTCTCGAAAACGGTTAAAGCTATCGCCTTGAAAATGGTTTCATTCGTTTTCCTAGCCCAGGAATCATATAAAACGAGTACTTAGAAGCTTATGAACTCAAAAACGTAAGCGTTACGATTTTTTTGCGCGAATTTCGCCCCAAACGCCATCTTCCAGTGGGCGGATTTTGTTGGTTAACGAACTTGACCTTTCAAATTGGACGACAGATTTTTGTACCAAATTTCATCAAAATCGGACCATTCGTCTTCTATTTAGAGAGCGAACAGGCAAATATATATATATATATATATATATATATATATATATATATATATATATATATATATATATAAATAAATATATACATATATATACATATATATACAAATTTGAACCACCGTTATTTTCGGTTTCTAGGGGTTCTGAAACGCAAAATTTTCTAGTCGGCACTTCCGGATTGTTTCATTGTATCAACCTTATAAGCGGGGTTCCTCCCTATGGGGGAGGGAGGAACCGCGCTAACAATTTCGGGGGGGGGGCTGAGACCATTTCCAGGGTATGGAATACTAAATATTTAGAGCTTGGAATAGTTTTAGGCAACTAAAACGCTATTACACGTAAAATAAAATATGTTTTATGAACTAAGTGATCTTATTTAATTTATTTTTAAGGGTTTTACGAGAAGCTTTTATCATCAGTTCAAAATTTCGGGAGGGGCTGCAGCCCCCTCAGCCCCCCCCCCTCATATACGCCCATGCTTCTGTATCCTCTAGAAAGGCTTTATTAGGCATATTTTGTATTGATTTATAGAGCTTTGCTTTAGAATGAGAGCCAGATTCTGTAATTTCCGCTTCTGTGTAAAAGTTAGCTACTGTCGGTGTCCCTGACGCCTTAATATCACTTTTATTCGAGATGTTCGAGAGGATTTTGACAATTTTCACGAGATATATCAAAAAAATAAGTTTATTTCTTTTCTAAGCTTATCAAATGGCACTAGGGACATGAACGGATCCGCGCTAAGATGCTGCAGTTCCTGCGAGTCGGACTTTTTTACCTTCAGGTTGAAAAATAATACTAATTATAAAAAATTATTAAATACTCTTTCAAACTGTATGTAAGGCATTATTGTTTGGGTACAGATTAGATAATTCTAAATGAAAAGAACACTGTGAACAAACAAAACTGAAATTGCATATGATATGATCCATATATATATATATATATATATATATATATATATATATATATGGTTATCTTCGTTCTCACATGAACACAAAATCACTGATGTGTATACGTAGGCTTGTCATAGGTCCTGGTTTGACCGGGACAGTCCCGGTGTTTTGCTCTTGTCCCGGCCTGTGTCCCGCCCGGTTTTATCAATGTCCCGGAAACGGCTGTAAGATGTAAAAAGTAATGAATTTATGTTTTTAAGAATCTGTTATGAATCGGTTACTTTTCTACAATCAAACGTTTTGACTACCGTGCACCAGTGTCAAAGAAGTGACAAGTATTGAGGAGCTTGTGTTGGACAACTCTTTTTTTTCAGTTTTGAGATTTTGATCAATTCTTAAGTGGATTTTTATGCTGCATTTGGTTTTACAAGTTTTCTTCATTAAAAACGGACAGAACTTAGGTAAAATAGCATGTATTCGATCAGTTCTGAATCATAATATGGACAATTCCATCATAGTTTTGTTTCAAAAAATGACAACTCCTTCAATAGCCAATGAGAAGCTTGCATTTATGCAATCTGCTCCCAACATGCACTGCAAATCCATATTGGCTGAATGCCAAGAACTTCGGAGAAAATTGGGAAGAAAAAGATCGTTTACATTATTTTAAAACACCCTCATGCATTAGAGTGTAGACGAAGAAAATATAAATTTATTGATAACGAGTCCATAATTGTTTGGTTGCAACAGTGGACAGATTAAATTTAAAATGGTTCCCTTTGGCTTCAAAAAGAGACAACTCCATGACTTAGTTTCAAACATGGACAACGTCACTCTTTGAAGTGTAATTGCGGCTTTAATACTCGAATAATTTTGTAATGCGTTTGTAAAAATGTTTTTGGGGCCTATAAGAAGGGCATATAAAAAAAATCACCAAGATACTGACAACCATATAGTAGATATGTTTTTTTACCTCTCCTGTAAAAAAAGCAAAAGTGGAGTTGTCCAATTTTGATACCAGGCTCCTCTATTTTAACTGTAATCTGTGAGAAAAAGCTGTAAATACTTGCACAGCGCTGCCAGCGGCCAGTCCCTCTACTATTTGGCTGGGCGATTTACCAGCAAAACTGGGTAGACTAACAATTTAGGGTTCCAGATTCCCAACTCCCATTATTTTTGAGGCTTAAAACTCACCAATTTTCTTCTGATTTGTACCATTTTTAATCCATACCCCCCCCCCCCTCCCGCCGTACGCCATCCTACATTAATGTGTCCCGGTTTCACGCACCAAAAATATGGCAAGCCTATGTATACTTATCTTTTAGCCTATGACCTAATACATAACAGCACCAGACGTCCACCCCAGACCCAGAGGTGCCGGCAGGACACGCGAAATCTTGGTTAACACGAGAGGGATTGGGTCTGAAATTTAAGCCGCATTACTGAGATACGTTCAGGAACGTAATAGCAATTATAGAGTTGCTGGCGTTGAAATGATCTATCCCAACCTAAATAGAACATCCAAGGAATGGAGGGGTTTGAACTACTTGTGCAGAGGAGATAGGCAACTCTAATTCTCCATAGTAAGTGGTTTTCTAATGGAGTTTTGACAAGTTTGATCTATGACCTCTTTGGCAGTCTATTTTCTCCTCGTTGGCTGTGGCAGAACTTCTGATGATATAACCGCTCCATTACCTCCCAGTCAGTGGTCCACGCAGTTATTGTTGTCTGTGGTAATGGAGAGCAGTGTGGGCGGCACTTGAGAGAACCCGACGCACAGCGTGTCATCGCGTACCAATCTACAACTCATTACCACACTCAAAGCATTCATAATGGTCTTCGGAGAAGCCAAACGCTTCCTGGGGCAAGCTTGTTGGTTAGGGATAATGATATAACCATATACACCATTACAATTGAAGGGGTCGGGGCAAAATAGCGCCAAGCAACATTTTTAACAAAACTTAACTGTAGCTGCTATATGTTGGATATTATGTGATGATGGAAATGCTACTAAAATATGACTATAAGCTCTGTATGCTACTTAATCTTGTTTCCCCTAACTATTTCAACTGATAGTACCGCATAATATACAACATATAGCAGCTACAATTGAGTCTTGTTAAAAATGTTGCTTGGCACTATTTTGCCCCGACCTCTTCAATTATTAGATACAAGCAAATTATAAGGTTATGTCTCATTTTTAGATTTTGGTGCTCATTGTATTCAAAAGCATATACAGTCAATGCAGTTAATAACGATCCCAGGTAGGTTCTAATGCTTCACTGTGTTAACTTGTCCGGAAATAACAATATTCCGCATAAGAAATTAATGTCAGCTGTAATTTTAGGTAGAACCTGCGTGAATTTTTTTTGGCTAAAGATCGTGGGTTCGATTCCCACTGTGGGTTGATGGTTTTCTTTAGAAACAATAAAAGGTATCAGCCCTATCCTGGCTAGAAAAGGGTGGTAACCTACAGAGAAACCGTCCCAAAATTCTCAGTTAATAATAATGGACGTTAGAATTTAAATAAATAAATCACATTTCAATTAGTATTCTAAAACTTTTTACTGTTGATGTTTATTTATCAGATTTACTGAAACGTTAAACATATAAAGCAAATTATCATATATTTATTTTTAATCTTGGAAAATGTTCATCATAAAAGACTAGCATACACATAATTTCAATATCCTTCCTACAATAGAGCCAAACTTTCTTTGTTCTCAATCTTGGATTAGACGCTTAAGAAAACGTCCCAATAATGTTTTTAAAAATATCCGTGGGTGAAGCTGCGAGCATGTCACAATCACTAATCGAAAATTCGTTACAGAATAAAAAAATACATAAACAAAGAAAACACTGAGTAGGTATGTATATGTTGTCTATTCTGAGTATTGTAATATTCGCCTATAACAATATGAATATACAAGTCCCTTGGATATTTTTATAAAAGGAGTCCAAAGTATTTCATCTGCTATAAACTATACTTCAATAATCGCAACTATCAGGCCTCATCCTTTCAATTTATGACAAATAATTTTGATTCCGAAGGAATGTACGGTATTATTGAGGGTGCAACCATGACAATTTTTTTGAAAAATGTATTAAATATTTTATATCTATAAAAGTGTGTATTTGTGTACTTCTGTATGTTTCTAGGTGGAATTACACAGTAGCAGCTACAGTTTTTGTTCATTCAAAACATTTCTTACTGATTTTATAATTTACATTTTAGTTTTTAGCGCGGTTCCTCCCTCCCCCATAGGGAGGAACCCCGCTTATAAGGTTGATACAATGAAACGATCCGGAAGTGCCGACTAGAAAATTTTGCGTTTCAGAACCCCTAGAAACCGAAAATAACGGTGGTTCAAATTTGTATATATATATATATATGTATATATTATATATATATATATATATATATATATATATATATATATATATATTTGTCTGTTCGCTCTCTAAATAGAAGACGAATGGTCCGATTTTGATGAAATTTGGTACAAAAATCTGTCGTCCAATTTGAAAGGTCAAGTTCGTTAACCAGCAAAATCCGCCCACTGGAAGATGGCGTTTGGGGCGAAATTCGCGCAGAAAAAATCGTAACGCTTACGTTTTTGAGTTCATAAGCTTGTAAGTACTCGTTTTATAGGCTTCTTGGGCTAGGAAAACGAATGAAACCATTTTCAAGGCGATAGCTTTAACCGTTGTTGAGAAAATTGGAAAAATAGTTTTTGAATACCGTTTTTGGTTTGGGTACTTAGAATAACGGGATTCAGTTGAAACATTATCTGCATGTTCTACTTTCATTAAAACTAGTATGTTGAAAGTTATGTTACGTTTGGAGTTAAGGAAGGGTTAGAATAAAATATTTTATGAACAGACATGAAAAGTTTTGGAAACTTCGTATACTTTCATTAATATCTCGAACACGGTTGGGAAATCGTGGTAAGTGGATTGAAACTATTTGAAAGCTTACTAAATTCTCTACAAAAATGATTCTAAAACTATTTTTGATTAGGTTATGTCAATCGGAGAAATAAGTGCTTAAAACTTCAAATATGTCTGTTTTGTTCTTATGAACGGGTTTTTGTCGTTCTTTTTGTCTCTTTCCCTTGGTTTTTTATTGCTTTTTATTTTTGTAATTTCTTATGTTGTATTTGTAAGGAAAATGTATGTGTGTGTAAAACAGGATAGGTAAAATGAGACCAATTTTCTGTTGTCAGAAATAATAAAAAGTTTTGGGAACTTCGTATAATTTCTTAATATCTCGAAAACGGTTGAAAATCTTGGGAAGCGAAAGGTTACCATTCGAAAGCTTACTAAATGGTCTACAAGAATGGTTTTAAAGAAAGTTTTGAATAAGCGATGTCAATCGGAGAAATAAGTGCTTAAAACTTTTAAGTAATTGATTTCGCTTATTCGAACTTTTCTTTTTGTCTGTTTTATTCCTTGTTATTTTTAAATTGCTTATAGTCAGATAATGTATTTGACAATAAAACAGATTAAGTAAAATAAGAAGATCAATTTATTGTTAGAAATGTAGCGTTTAAAGAGAGAGATCCCAAGGCTTTCCAAATGCCTCTGAGCGGAGGCCTTTCTGCCCGACTTATGGGAGAGCTGACCCATACAGGTATGATTGTAAATCAACAAAGACCTTTCAAGACTGGTTTGTTTGAGATTTCATTTGGATAGCTGTTTCGCTATTGATCTAAACAAAGTAATAACTTTTTCTATTCTATGCCTTCATAAACACTAGAGATAAGAACGGAACCGCGCTAAGATGACGCAGTTCCTGCGAATCGGACTTTTTTTATAAACAAATATAAATGCATAATGAAACAAAAAAAATGCGTAATTAAATAAAAGAGAAAAAATAAATACAATAAAATAAATAATAAAAATTTCTCATAGGCACACCCGGATCGTGTCGTCGGATCGACGTCATGAGCGGGTTTCCCCCCCCCCCTATGTTGTGATTGAGAAAACGCGCTAAAAGCAGTAATACACCAGTAGATAGACAAACCCTCACTGGATACCTGCGTCCAATGTGTGCACCAGGCTTTAGGATGTGACTGGAGAACCTTCTCCTGTGGAGATTTATCCACACACAAATCATATCCCTGTCAGCTGTTATACCTGGTCTCGTCCTGTTCTCGTAGGATTAGTATGCATGGGAAAGGGTCCTATAGCCGTAGGTCTCATTGTTCACATTCTATGAGGCTGTCAGCAGATTTAGGGGATCAACGTTTATTAATAAAGTCACCAGAGCCCTTTCCTTCTTCAGAGGTGTAGATGAAGATTTTGGTGTTTTAATCAACACCAGTTGATTTCTCGCCGGGATTACTATCTTGGCTTCTTCAGGAGTTGTAAAGAGCACGAGAAAGAAACATTGCGAATGACTGTGCACTCAAAATGGACACCTCTGGAGGAATGAAGCGTAAATCGAATAAAAAAATTAGATAAACATGCTTTTTGCAGTTATTGAAAAGTGACTATTCAGTGTACTTATCATCACTTGGGATCATCAACCACCATATTTACGGTTAAAACAATGAAGAACCACAACGAAATATCACAATCAATAACAATCACGCGTACAAAGTGATCATTATTACAAGCTTCCCCAGAAGTAACAGACTCATTTCATTAAACCACCTAGTCTTAAAGATTAAACCTGGATAGTTGTTTTAAAAATTAAACCAAAATAATTCATAATTATTCTTCAACTGTCCCTTTTCTTAATCTTCGTATTTTCGTGCTAGGCGGAAGGTCAAATAATAAAAACTTCACCATACAGTTTCGCCAACTTTATTACGTCCCTACATGTTTCACACCTTTATTCAGGGGAAAAAGTTACAAATGTAAAACTTACAGCCTCAACCTGAGGAGGATAACTGTTCAGTCATCATCACACGTACGTCCAGTCATCATCACACGTACCTGGGTCCTACCTCCTTGCCATGGAGATACGACATGCTCATGTGACAAATGGCCGTTATACACTTCAAGTTTAATCATGTATAAATTTTGAATATACCATCCCTTTACATGGGATATGGTACATTTCCAGGTTGTAGCTCAGGGAGGTGAATGTGTGAGTGGACATGTGTGTGTAGAGAATGTGAGGGGTCACAAATGCAACACTCGTAGATAATAAAACTATAATTACAATACTTTAATAATAATGATAAGATGCTTCTTGTGAATGGGTGATGATGTTGCTATTTGATGGGTTGTTTGATTCTGAGTTGTCATGCTGGCTGGCTACTCCACGACTCCTTGCTTGTGGGTTGCTTGGTTCTCTACTCCTAGCTCTGCTAAGTTAACATTCAGAGAGAAAAGGCACTTGGAGCTGGTGTCCATTTAACTTGAAGTGTATAACGGCCATTAGTCACATGAGCATGTCGTATCTCTATGGCAAGGAGGTAGGACCAAGGTACGTGTGATGATGACTGAACAATAACCTTCCACCAGTCTAGACTTGGCCCTACTAGGTTATCCTCCTCAGGTTGTGGCTGTTAGTTTTACATTTGTAACTTTTTCCCCTGAAGAGGCACCAATAAAGGTGTGAAACATGTAGGGACGTAATAAAGTTGGTGAAACTGTATGGTGAAGTTTTTATTATGTGACCTTCCGCCTAGCACGAAAATACAAAATAATTCGTATAAACATTTATCCCAAGACTGATTAACAACCCCATTAGTTTGGGCAGCCTCACTTTAACTTTTAATAAAGTCTTCTTTCATTCAGGCGGAAGGTCAACAAATAAAACATTTAAATATAGTTTATTAAAATACACTCAAGAGCACTTTTAATGCCTCCTCAGGAATTAAACTTAAAAATATTTTAAGCCACATCAGGCAAGTTTTATTTCTTTAATTTTAGACTATTATAAAATAAACGTTTTATTTGTTCAATACAGAAATTTTGAAAATAGTACTTACTCTCAATTTCGCAGTGCTTGGATAATGTTCCCAGTGGCTTAACTAGATCTAAAGAAGGAATGAACTTGAAAGAAAATTTGTCATCGCTAAAGCATATTTATGCTAATATTAATTTATTTTTGGACAAAGAAACTAGTGATAAAAACTACAGTATATCATTTATTTGTGGTATATAACATTATCCTCAGTGTCCTCCTTAAGTACACCAAAACATTTCGCAAATAGAAGTTGGCAGTCTAAATCTTTACTATTGGGACTGGCGAACGATCACCTTATTGGATAAGGATAAAGAACCTGCACAAAGAAACCTCCCCTGTACATATATTTTTTTATTTGTGGAGTACTTTCGAGGACAGAACCCCGTCCTCAGTGCCTTCCTTAGGTATCATGATATGCCCAAACGAAGCTTGATAAGGGTTACCGTAGTAATTGGGGTTGACAAGATTTACCGTTATAATTGGCATCATTCCCATCCTGGATAGAAAAGGTTGGTAACCTACAGGAAGCCCATACTAAAATTCAGAGTTTATTATAAATGGGCGTTAAATTTAAATAATAATAATTTGGGTTGGTTGCTGGTGAAGGAACAGCGTATTGGTAACCTCGTGTTCTTTAGCCACTATTTTTTTTTTTTTTTTTTTTTTTTTTAAGGCGTGTCAACCTTAGGGTCATTAACGCCATCGAGAGAATGTTTTATATTTTGTGGTGAAATATTTTCTTATTACTTTAGAATTTATTAAATGGTTAGATCAGCTTTTGAATTTTATTTAATTATTTATTATTGATTCTGGTTTATTTTGCTTACTGAGATTAATTGCAATGTCATTTTCATTGGCAAATATAGATACAAACATACTCAAAATGTACACATACACACATACAGACACACATGGACACACCTACGCACATACACAAACCCAGTTCCATTCAACCTTACTCACAAACATTAAACACACTCACCATTCGCTATCTGTTCAATTGTATGCTTTAGATTTTATTAATTAGTTCCGTTTTGTCTATAAAGTTTAATAGCTTTCTAACGTTATCAGCATCATCTCCAAGGATCTCATCCATGATGTCTGATAACATTAGCTCTTCTCTAATTGATTGATATATTCGGCATTCTGTAAGTAAATGTTTCACTGTTACTTGAACGTTGCATGATTCACAGATTGGGGGTGGTTCTTTAGAAAAAAGGAATGAATGCGTTAATCTTGTATGTCCAATCCGCAATCGACTTAAGGCAACTTCATGTTTTCTATTGATACTGGGTGGGGTCTTCCATGCTTTAACTGTAGATTTTATTTCTCTTAATTTATTGTCCTCTATTATCTGCCATGTATATTGCCAGTTTTGCCAGACTATTTGCTTGAGGTAATTAATGATATCATTCTTTGGAACATTGTGATAGGGGATTCCTTCATTTACAGCTCTTTTCGCTAAGGTATCGACCTCCTCGTTCTCTTTAATTCCAGAGTGGCCGGGGACCCATACGAAAAGAACTGTTTTACTGTGAAGTTCTGCTATGGTTTCATGAGTAAGTGTGATTAATGGATGATCTGACCATGGATTCCTTAAAGCAAGAAGTGCAGACAACGAATCCGTAAAAATTACAAGATAATTATTGTTAGTATTTATATTTAAGGCCTTCGTTATGGCCAACAGTTCGGCAGAGAAAATGCTACACATATTGCTGAGGGTGAACATATTCTTTGTGGCATTGGAGAGTGTAGCAGCACCAACTCTATCGATATCCTTAGAACCGTCAGTGAAAATATGACTAGCTTGTGGAAATTCATTTCGTATTTTAAAAAATTCTTGCTGATAAATATATTGGTTAGTATCTTTCTTCATGAATTTGGTTAATGCAAGGTTGATATTGGGAAAGGGTAGAGACCATGGTTCTCTGGAGGGTACAGCATTATGAATAATAGGCGGTAGGATAATGTTGAATTTAGTCAATAATTCTGATACCCTGATGGGGAAAGGCTTTCTTGGTACTCTTCGTCTAGGCATGGTTACAAGATCCTGGATATATTCGTTAAAGGGGTGATTTTTGGAGGATATGATTGTAATGTAGAAGTTAAGTGTTAATAATTCTCTACGAAGCTCTAAAGGCAGTTCTCCTGCATCAACGCATAAACTGTTTGCAGGGCTGGATCGGAATGCTCTGGTTGCTAGTCTGATGCCAGCATGATGAATGCTATCAAGCATTTTGAGAGTTGTGGGTGAAGCTGAACCATAGGCCGTGCAGCCATAATCCATCTTGGCTCTCACCAGGCTGCGATATAACATCAACATGCTGACCTTGTCTCCTCCCCATTTAGTGCAAGACAACATTTTGAGGATATTTAGTGCCTTGAAGCAATTTGTCCGCAGAGTTTTTATGTGCTTTTTCCAATTAAGATTTTGATCAAAAATAAGTCCCAGAAATTTAGTATTATCTACAAACTTTATACAAGCTCCATTTACAAATAACGGGATTGGGTTTTCTACTTTCTTTTTAGCAAAATATATACATTCAGTTTTAATATTAGAAATGGTGAAGCCTTGATTTTTTAACCAGTCATTAATTCTGTCTAGAGATAGTTGTATGTTGTGGTGCACATTTTGGATTACTTTTCCGAAACACTAAATGACTATATCATCAGCGTACAGCATTGCCTTGACAGGTTCTTCTATGTAATTAAGTAAATCATTTATTGCAATGGAAAACAGAAAGGCACTGATCACACTTCTCTGTAGGACCCCATTTTCTTTAAGTGCCTCTGCCGAGAGCTGAGTACCATTTCGAATACAAAATTTTCGATTTGTCAAAAAATTTTGAATAAAATTAAGTATATGACCGTTTACTCCGATTTGCATGAGTTTGTCAAGTATAAGCCTCCTCCAGACACTATCAAATGCATTTTTGATGTCAATGAATACGGCTAGAACTTTTTCATTAGAATTAAAAGCAGAGTTAATATCTGTCTCTAACCTTACTAGATTATCTCTAGTACTGCGTCCTGGCCTAAATCCACTCTGCCAATTAGTGTAAAGATTATTTTTCTCCATGTACCAATGTAGCCTTTTCATTATCATCCTTTCCATTGATTTACAGAGTGAACAGGTCAGGGAGATGATACGATAACTTACAGTTTCATCTTGTGGTTTGCCATTTTTAAGTATAGGTATGCACACCGATTTTCTCCAAATGTTAGGGAAATGCGAAGAGACGAAAATTTTGTTGAATACCTTTAAGTGGATTTGTTTATTATCTATTGAAAGATTTTTTATCATTGAAATAGTAATGTTGTCTGGACCAGGAGAGGTGTCCTTGCGAGATTCCAGAGCTAGAGTTAATTCTAAATAAGTAAATGGTAAATTTAGTGGATTAATGGGATCCCTATTTATTTCTATTAGTTGTGATTCTACCAGATGTTTCCTTACTAAGAATTCAGGGCAATAGTTAGAGTTAGATGAAATCTTTTTAAAATGTTCTGCAAGAAGATTCGCAATATCTACAGGGCTCGTAATTACTGATAGTCCAGATTTAAGTAGATTTATAGTGTTTGTTCCTTTACGGCCTATAATTTTCTTTACAATGTGCCATATATTGCTTGTAGGAGTATGGCAGTTGATTTGACTGGCATACTCCCGCCAAGATTTACTTTTCGCGATGTTTATGGTTTTTCTTGCTTCTCTCCTAGCGATCATATATATGTTTAAATGCTCAGAGCAGGGATGTCTTTGAAATTTTCTTAATGCTCTTTTTCTATTCTTGGTTGCCTCTTCACATTGTTTATCCCACCAGGGCACTAAGGTTCTCCTACTAATATTTTTGCTTTTTGGTATTGACTGTTCAGCCGCCTGTAAAATTGAAGAATTGAGACATTGAATAATTTGGTCTACATCAGTAGTTTCCGTGTCAATGTCTTTTAGTTGGGCAAGGTCTTGGTATTTACTCCAGGAAGAATCTTTTATTTTCCATTTGGATAAACCTAACGATTCAGGTACGGTTTCTTCAAAGGTAATTACCAAAGGGTAATGGTCTGAGCTATAGAGGTCTCCATGAGCACGCCAATTGGAACGAGGTGCAAGAATAGGACTGCCTATGGAGAGATCTATGATTGACTCTAATCCTGTTCGAGCATTGAGATGCGTTGGCCACTATTGCTAGAAATATATCCCTAAGCGTTCCAGGAAATATCCTTATCTTATCCAAATGTGATAACAAATATTGGTTATAGTGTTTTCAAGAGGGAACTTTGGGAAAGAGGATGGAGAAATTTCCATTTAGGCCTGTTACGCACTGTCGACTGGTCGCCAGCGACTCAGTCCCTCGGCGAACAAAGGTCAGGTTTTGAGAGGGACCGGTAGTCGCTTGTGTGTTTCCGCTGCACGAAGAGTCGGCCCGGGCTACCGGCGACCAAGTGCGTAAGCCCCTATTTATCTATAGGAAGTTAGAGATGCCGGCGACCAAACTGTCAGATGCCTGTTATGAAGCCTAAAATCATTCTTCTTTGTGAGATTTTATTTTTTATTTTTCACGGAAGATCAAATCCTACGAATAACTGATTGTATTCCTTTACTAATGGCGCTAATGATATGAACAGAACTGTGCTAAGATGACGCACTTCCTTCGATTCCGACTTTTATTCTCTTTTTCTTTTTAGTTGAGTACGAGGTATACCGTGTTTCGTTTAAATGTAACAAACAATTGTTTTAATTTAATTCATCCTGAGAAATGTGTTCAGCTGTGCGGCTCCTGGCTGAAGGAATATTTTATTTTTATATTCCTACATCCTTCAATTTATTTCTGAAAAGGTATAAAAATTCTCAAAGGTGCCTCTGTAATAGCTACAACCTAAATTTGCTAAATACCAGGGGTCCACACAGGAAAAGGGACTTAATAAGAGGTATAAGATACCAGTAGAATTGCTGTTGATTGTAAAATGGGGGATGTAATTGTGTAAAATATAGACAACCCCCCGAGCCCACCCAGGAAGATGGCGTGCAGGCCTACTGCTTACATATGATATTTCTCGGATCAGGGCTAATAACCAGCTGACCCAACACCCTTCATATCTAGTCACTGTTTCCACCAGAGAATAACTAAGTAATAATTCATTTCCTACTTGGGTGGTATTCTCCGTCGACGAATAATTATCAAGTCAAATTCAAATTATTAGGGGGAAATAAAAAAGAAAAAGTTCCAAAAATGCTGCCTTGAGTCGGTTAACATCATGTTTGACTGGTTTTATATTACTTCTTGATTGGGGTTACCAGTCTATAAATTGGAACTGTTTATTTGCTTGGGTTTCTCTTTTTTTACTGAATTAATTTCTTCTTTAAAAATTAGTCAGCGATATTTATTATGTTTGTCAGTCAATGGATGAGCTCTTATGAGATACCTTATGGATTTGAAATTCAGACTCAATAGACAGACAAAGTTAAATGGCCACACATATTATTTGGTTATTTGTTTCCATCGAATATCTATGCAAATATTTATTGCAAAATTCGAGAATTTAAATGTTTCAATTTGCTAGATTACGGTGGATTCTAGTCTATTCGTGCTAATTTCACGAAAGAACTTTTGAAAATTTCTTCAAAGCTACCTTTACCACATAAAACTCCGAATCTTTGAATAGCAAGTTACCGTAGCGATATTAATTTAATATATTGTATAGCAATGGCATTTGTAAAATTGTTTCATTGAGATATTTAATTTATTGTTAAAATCTTTAAATGCCTTGACGTTCCTATTTCCACTCCTCTGGAGGTTAATGGAAATAAACCTCTGGGGGTTGCTTGTAGATTCAGTTGTGGTTTTGTATGGGTATTTTGTATTAAAAAAAAAAAAAAAGAAAAAAAAAATACATAAATAACCAACCTGTGCTATCTCAAAGACTGCGGACAATTTAGGCACCAAAATTCACAGAAACACAAAAAATTTAAGAAGTTCTATTAATAGATATTCTCAGGGCGTAATTGTAAATATGGCGTACTTTTGTTATCAATGTCCATGGTTGGTTACAATATCTGTTTCCTTATAGACTCAATATTGTTTGACAGTATATCTCTGCACATTTTCTACCAGGTTTAAATCAGTAAACGGTGTTGATAAATTCTCAAAAATACGCTTAATTGGATTCTGACGTTGCATGTCAGAGTCTTTTAGACGCCTACGCGTTCCTAACGCCGCACAGTGGTCCCGAATAATCATGGTGCAAAAAATAGTTTTAGTGTACGGATTTCGTTCTAACTTGGTATAACGTTTATTGGAGGAGTGTAAAGTGGTTTTCGGGTTAGTTTTATCAAAATCGGTCACGAAGGAGGAGGGGAGCGGGGTTAGAGGGGAGGGGAGGAGGGAGCGCGGGTTGTTAATAAAATTAAACTAACTTCACGAAGGAGGTGCCTAGGTAATATAAAAACGTAAGGATGGGTCCAGATGTCCGGAAAAAATGTTGGGTTTTTTGATTTTTTGCACCATGATTGCTGAATCGGGCCACTGTGCGCCGTTTAAAGATTTGTTTAAAAATTCGCGGGGATATTCAATTGTTTTATAATCAATGAAACAGTTAATAAATCAAAACAATTAATGAAGACCAAAATGACCGATTTTCAACCTGTGAAATGTTTTTGAAAGCTTAAAAGCCTTAGTTGTTTTATAAAAAATATTTCAAATAGGTACGTAAAGTATTTATTTTTTGATTTTTCAATGTGCAAATTTGAAAAATGTTATTTTTTTCGCTGTTGCAACATTATTATCCAAAAACGAACGAACCGATTTAAACGAAAATTGGTAGGCTGTTTTACTAGATAATCATCGTTTTCCTCCTGGAGTATGAAGGACCCAAATGCATTTTAAGCTGCTGAATAAAACTATATAAAAATGTATATTTTTTACCATTTTTTTCATTCTTATTTAAATTTCGCAAAGCAGAATATAAGTTCTGATATTTCATAACGTATCTTTTTGGCGTCATGGGAAGGTCTTTAGCGTGAATACATTAGGAATTACGAGCGAAATAATTAAAAAAAACAGAAATTAATGTTTTGAATTTGTTTATAAGAAAAAAACATGTTCTGGAATGTTTTCGATTTACGCATTACTCAATTATTGTTATTTTAGTTACTCCGAACACATCCATGCCAAAATTAGCGGACCTCCTCTCAACATGCCCTGGACTTATTACCAATTGCTGAGCATCTACCTGTAAGTGAGAAACAAGATATCCAGAGCACTTGAAGACAAGACCCCAAGTCTGGGGAAGAGCTGAGACACGGATTCTCTATAAATACAACCTCTTTGTGTCTGGAGCAGGAATAGCTCACCGCAAGTAATATTACTCAGCTCCACCATCACTTCGAATACTATCTCTTCCTAGCACATAATTTTATCTAATTTAGGGATTTCTTCTTATCATTAGAGAAATGTGGTAAACATTTATTTTGCAAAACGTTTGACAGTGGGAGTGAGTTGCAAAATTCACTTTTACTAATTGAAAGGCGTGCAGCAATAAGAAAGCAGCTCCCTCATTCTCATTTTAGGCAAATAAAAAAAAGTTTTAAAATGTAGTTTCTTGATATTTTTTTCCATTTCCCTTTTTCTTATCACAAAATAGCCAACTATTTGAAAAAGTAAGTCGATATGAACCCTATCCTATCTTATCATGAATTTTATTATGTAGTTTTACATTTATTGATGGTCTATCTTAAAGTTAGTTTGACATATCGTCTAACCCTTTAATACCCTTTAATGCGTTTATTTAAAGCATAGGGGGGTTAGAGTTGCCACAATTTGCGACAAGCCATATTGTCCACAATCCAAGATGGTTTGACATGGTAGGGGCGTATTGAAGACACCTAGTTGTTACCTTCATTACTCAAATATCCATTCGTGTGTTACGTATAGATTTGCGTTGTCACATAAATAAATTCTTTATTTAAAACAAAACAAACAGGGCTGCCCAAATATATTGCGTTGCTAAAAACACAGCGTACCTATCAATCTTTCGAAAATTCATTTCAATTGGTTAAAATATTTAAAAAAAAAAAATAAATTAATTAGGAGTTTTGCCGACAACATAAAGATGACGAATTTAATGAGAAAAAAAAACTAAATTTGAAATTTATACAATTATTTTTGTAGGTCTGGACGTAAATTATGTGAAATGAATTCCGAAAGATTAATAAGCAGCTGTTTAGTTCCCGTATAAAAATACGGTTGTTCAGTATCCCCACGGAATCTAGCAAGATTGATTCCGCAAGGATACAGAGTCTGTTGGGATCCATGCCTAGTTCTTGTAGGAAATCGCTAGTCGATTTTGGTATCGTCCCTCTCGCCACGAACCATAGGCCTTGGACTAGATACTCTCTTCTTCCGAAAGTATCCTGGAATCATTCCTAGCAGAATTGGATGCACTTACAGTATATTGCTATTTTTTAGCACTTTCCTCCGAAGGAAAGTAGCTATTGAGGTTGGACTCATGACGGAATTTTTGAAAAATTTCTTCAAGTCTCCATCGATCCTACCTAGTAGGCATCGAAAATGACCCCCGTTAAAATTTATATATATATATATATATATATATATATATATATATATATATATATATATATATGTGTGTGTGTGTGTGTGTGTGTCTGTTAACACGATAGCGGCCAGAGTTTTTGTTTTTTCTTCACGAAACTTGGTATATAGCCTTCAATTAGCAAACGATTGAACGAGTTCGTTAACTACCAAAATCGGTCCACCGGGAGGGGGGTTTACCCCGAACCCAAAACACTAATTTCACCTTGCCAGCCGTAGTTTTTGTTATATTTCAACGAAGCTCGGTATTCGTTATGCTGATCTAAAGAGAGACATATGTTGTAGAAATAAACTAAATTGGTTAATTAGGAGGGGGGGGGGGGTTTACTCCGGACCCACATTACCAATTTGCCACTACCAGCCGTAATTTTTGTTACATTTCAACAATTTCTGCTGTATTGTAACGAAACGCGGTATACGTCATGGGTATCTCATGAGAAAGAAT
This sequence comes from Gonocerus acuteangulatus, assembly GCA_946811695.1. Classification (NCBI taxonomy): domain Eukaryota; kingdom Metazoa; phylum Arthropoda; class Insecta; order Hemiptera; family Coreidae; genus Gonocerus; species Gonocerus acuteangulatus. The sequence goes on along the minus strand of OX328123.1, from coordinate 28,532,646 downwards.
TGTTGTAAAAATTAAGTAAATCGGTCGATTGGAAAGGAGGGTTTACTTTAAACTCTGTTTCATTGGAATTAGCCGGCCAGACGTAGGTTCCCAAAGGCGCCGCGAGGAGCGCTATCTCCCACTATGGGGACTGTATCCTGTTCCTGCGTCATATCAAAAGACGGAAAATGAAGTTTTTGTGCATTTATTAAGTAGTACAGTATCATATATTAACTGGAAGCAAATTATTTACAAAATTAATAATTGAACAGTTCTCATAAGAAATGCAAATGAGCAGAACTATTCACGTTTTTTATTTTATTTATATCCTACGATATTTACAGCAAATATTCAGTAATGTAGTCTACGCTAAAAAAATTCTGAGGAAAGTGCTTAGTTATGCAGCTCCTGCGTGACGGACATTTTATTGACTTCTTCTGCCTGCAGGGGATCATTCGACTCATATCTTATTGTTGGGTCGATTATATAAGCCATCTTCGATTTTTGTTTAAAGGCAATAATATCGGCATACCTTGGCGAGCCGTCAACGTCAACACCATAAACTTCTTCAGGACATTTGAACTCTTTTTCTTCGAGGAGAGAGATGATCCTATGTTTTACGTTATGGTGTCGCCTAGTATCGAGGAGCATGTTATTTGGACACTTTTCAAGAACATGTGCAGGAGTTTCGGTCCCTCTACCGCATCGGCGAGAGAGGGGTCCAATGTTTCATGCTCCAGGGACAATATAAAAATTGAATAAACAAATTTTTGGTGAATGATGTGGTTCGACACTATACGTAAATAAATTTTCATTTCATACTAGTAGGTTTAGTTAGCTAGGAATATAGAAACCAATAGAATAATTCTAATGCATAATATAATATAATTTTATTTGAAACAGTCTATATAATTAATAAATTCTAATGACTAAGCATATTATATAATGTTATAAATATTAAATATTAACTAAGTCTATAATAATGGCCCATTGGATCATAATAACAAATTTTAAAATGTCAATTATTGACTAGAAACTTAATAAAAACTCATTGCACTTTATTTTTATGACTAGTGCCACTCTGCTAGTGTATATGTCTGTGGATATGCAACATATATATGTGTGTATATATATATATATATATATATATATATATATATATATATATACATACATATATATATACATATATACATGTAAAGTTATTTTATTATAAAAAATAAGCTATAATATATTTTTTCTTTGTTAACTTTGCACAATCTGATGGCTTTATTACTTAATGTAGGTACATCTTTGGCCAATTAAAAAGAAATTAAAAATAAACATACATATATTTAATCTTGAAGATCTGAATCTTTATATAACATTAGAGCGTATACACAAATTCCTCTACAGTTAATTACAGTTAAATCAGTAGTCAGATCGTTCCAATAAAAACTAATCCCCCCCCCCCCAAAAAAAATAAAAATAAGACAAACAAAAAGTATAAGCTACAATAAGATATTTACATAAAATAAGACATAGAGTCATGTCTTTATATAAATACGTGAATGTGTGTGTGTGTGTGTGTGTGTATGTGTATGTGTGTGTGTATATATATATATATATATATATATATATATATATATATATATAAAGTTTGTTATTAATTTAATAATAAGGTTATAAATAACTTTAAATTTACTTTAAATATAATTTAATAAATATGTAATGGCACGTTAAGAATAAATTCGTATAATTAAAAATTTGGTATATTAGTAATCTATAAGTAAGGTAAAAGCTATATAAAAAGGGCAAACCTTCCCGTACAATGGATATGTCCAAACTGAATAATGTTTTTTAGTGACAAATTCTAAAAAAAAATATTTTATTATAATGGAATAATCTTTTTTTCTGATTGATCGATTTTTCTTTTTTTGGAATCTATTAACTTTACACTGCTAATTGATTGAATTTTATTTTAATAACTCAACAAATAAATAAATGTTTAAATTTCCTATAAAGTTAGTTATTTAATATTTAAGTCGATATATTTACGTATTAATGCTTCTTATATTTTCCTGGTGGCCGTGAGAGTTAAGGCTTGAGCATTGAACAATCCGTGCCAAGAGGATTCTCACTAGGGGTGGTGGCTTTTCTTTGGAAAAAAAGGCATTAGCCCTTTCCTGGCTAGAAAAGGATGGTTACCTATAGATAACCCGTCCTAAAATTCTCAGTTAATTATAATGGACGTTAAAATTTAAATAAACAAATCTTGTTATATATTTTATTATTGTCAGTCGTTCCTTTGCATTAGCAGAGGCATAAAGAAATTATTTAATTTAAAAAATCTTTTAAATTTACTTGAATTAACGAGTGTAACGATTAGTTAATGTAGCTTGGTTATCGATTCTAAGAAGATGGCGCGCGTGATTGCCCGTCACGTGTGTAGGAGTCGTCGGAGATTATTGCCGTCATACTAAATAATCAAGCGGTTGAAGGCGAGTCAATTCAATTTCCGTACCAACAAAAATCAAGGCTCTATTTAAATAAGAATAATAACATGGAACAAGTCACGCGATTCCACGATCGGCATCGTTAATCTCTGGAAATGAAAGAAATTATATTAATTTATTACCCGGTAGTTGGAACGATAATAATTTAGATTCATTTTCTTTTCTTATAATAATTTCTTAAATTTGACTTTTAAAATCCCAAACAAATAATCTAATCGCAGAAGCATATCAGAAGAGATTGGTATGCAAATAAAACTGGAGTCCTGAGAATTATGGGCTTGAAGTTGGAAATGTTGGTCTTATGAAGTCCAACCTTTTCTGTGGACATCGCTCACAAAAATCAGGTAAGACATTATGTACGAAAAATTCATATGAAAGACCGATGTAAGGTGCAATAGCGTATCAGCAGATATTTTTGGAAACATCAACTAAAATAGGTGATTGTGGGATTACTATTGTGTTAATAAAAACCCACAGTTGATTACATCTCGGAACCAGAATCCAACATCTTGAAAGCTTTCTCAGAAAAGTTCCGAGTTTCTTTATACACTATATTTTTCGTGTATCTATTATAATCGCTGGATGCCGAAGGACATTTTATTGGATGGTGTCCTTTCATGGGCGTATATAAGGGAGGGCAGACAACATTTTATAAAAAAAAAAAAAAAAAAAAGCCTATAACCACGAAAAATGTCTTCTACACATACCCTGGCCCAGGTGTGCAGGGTATGTGTAGAAGAAGTGATCAGAGGACCTTAAAACTCACCATTTTGTGCTCCCAGCTCCCCCCCCCCCCCCCACCCGAAATTATTTTCTATATACGCTAGTTTGTCCTTTCAGAGAAATGCCTCCACTTACAACGCTCATCCGCTAAATAGGCTTCCTCTTCAGAGTCAACCCTCTGAAGGTGGATATATTCCTACGATACTTTAGTATATGATTTCTTTACAATTCTGAAATGAAGCTTCATCCTGTTAAAATGATAACGGAAAATGGAAAAAAAAAAGGATGTACAGAAATTCTACACAAAAACTCTATAAAAAATATTTAAAGATGATACATCCTGGTCTCGTCATGTAATCAACTGTGTTTTTTTAACCTCGGTAGTGATTCTACAGTCGTCTATTTAAGTCGATGTTTCTTACCGACGAGCAGGGCCGCCACTTCTCAGACCCGGGCCCAGGACCAGATCACGGGCCCCCACTTCTCAGAGCCTGACTGAAAATTCTAGTACTTTGCTATAGGACTTTGTACGTTTTAAAAATATTTTCATCTTGAATTTTGAGCGAAATGAGAATAAAAGCCGACAATCGGTGCAGCAAAGGTCACTTTCGGTACTTGTAGTTTTATTACGACTCCTAATGAAATATACTATTCTGGGACTGCACGTGTTTTGCCGTTTATGTACATTAAAAAAATATAGATCCAATTGAAATAAATATAGGCTATGCTCGTCTATATTTCTAAACCCCATTCTTTTTACAAGCTCATAACCTATACATTTTTTCCAATTAGCGAGGTCCGGCCCGGGCACCCACGGCGCCCGGGCCCGGGACAACTGTAACCCGCAGCCCCCCCTTGTGGCGGCCCTGTCGACGGGAGTTGTGATTCTTCGGTATATTGGTGGATTGTATTAAGCGTTAGAAGGGGTATCATATCCTAAAGTGGCTTTTCAACTGCGAAAGATGTTGAAACCTACAATATGACGATATTCTTCTTTCATGGATATATACAAATCATTGTCAACAAGGAAAAGGAGGAATTTGATATGACCAGCGGGTAGAAGAAGGGTGGAGACTTCCTCAGGCTATTTTCATCAAGTAATTATATCAGAATTTATCAAAAGATGTCCATTTTAAAGCCTCTGTTGAACACCTCTTAGTTTGCTGCATACGAGACAACGCTGGGCTTCCCAGGGTGGCACGACTTACTAGAAGATAAATAAATTCGTTGGATTCGTTGTATGGTACATTCCAGTTGATTGGTTACAGTGCTGATTGCAGTCAGACAACCAAATTAATCTTTCGATGATTCGCAATTCAATAAAAAATTATTCTGAGACTTGAAACGTAGATAATGTTGACTAGGAATTCTTGTTCGAACCTCGAAGAAGGTCAACAGGACTAGGTTCAGCGGATTTCACTTTGCTTTGTGGTTGTATAAACGGGATATTCTGACTCAGACATGAACCGCCTTGGAAACAGCCATAGGAGGTAGTTCCGACTGAGGACTGATAGGAGAAGCAGGCCGTGTGTATATACTGTAGTAAAGATCACAGCCCTGATAGAAGTGAGCGAGGCTGGGTGCAGTATAAGTAGAAGCTGCAACTTCTGCTGTAGACATGTCCAAGTGTAGACTAGTAGCCGTCACTAGTGGGTGTCCTGGATGGAAGCTGTCTCGAAGCATCAGCTCTTGGAGTCTTCTTCGGACTGCTTGTCTGTAGGAAGCTAAGGGTTCGTCCTTCATTGTACTCTCTAATCTGGAACATAGCAAAATTGTATTCATTAATAATCAATGTTACACTACCTTCTGATTCATCAACAGAGAGATTATTTAAAAGAAAGAGAAAATAAATAAAAAAATGTTGGAGAAAAATAAATAATGACATAATAAGAATGGGAGGGAAACAAATTATCCACGATATTTTTACAGTGCATTTTTATGTTAATTATTTATTTTTATTCATATCTACATAGTGCCTAGAATTATTAAAAGTACATTCGTTTTAATCGGTAATTCGGAGACCCGTTAGCCGTGAGGGTTAAGGCGTGAGCTTAACACTCCGTGCCAAAGGTCGTGGGTTCGATTCCCACTAGGGGTGGTGGCTTTTCTTTCGAAAAAAGAAAAGGCATCACCCCTATCCTGGCTAGAAAAGGGTGGTAACCTATAGATAACCCGTCCTAAAATTCGTAGTTAATAATAAATGGACGTTAAAATTTAAATTAAATAAATAATTGGTAATTCAAAACTCTGCCAATATTGCGATACTAAATTATAGTTTAACTAATTATTTATATATTTTTGTTATGGCTTTCGGCTATCTACAGGTTGCCACCGTCTCTTAACACCCAGGGAATATACATCGAATGTTGGTTGGCAAAAGCCTACTTGCTACAGGCGGGACTTGAAGACACTTTTCCGACATGAGAATCCAGCATCCCAGCCACTAGACCCGGAGAGGCCATAGTTTAACCATTTTAATTATATTTGTTATGTTTATGGTCCATGATTATAATTGTAAGTGAATTGTAATTGTAATTGTGATTGTAATTTATTGTAAGTGAATCTATTTATATAAATACCTTCTGATTTTTTTGATTTTATTTATTTATTGCATATCTTTCCAGCTTATCTTTCCCACTCAGAAGCCATAAAGAATGTTCTATTAATGCGATACATATTTGAAGAAAAGGGAGATTAGGAACAAATCAAATACAAAAAAAAAAGAATATATGAGCATTATTCAGATAGATTATACTTATTGGTTCTCAAATTTTACAGAAATCAACTTGAAAATTAATCAACTTTTTTTGTACCAATTGAACATAACACTGCGATATATATAATATATATATCATATATATATAAATATATATATATATATATATATATATATATATATGTATATATATGTATATGTATATGTCACGTTAATACAAATAAATGAGGTACACATAAATTCTTATTTTTATTTCTGAATAAAATTATGCCAACTCTAATTACCATCCAATGTAGAGTAGGACGGTAATGATATTTGTTACAAAAATATTTTTTTTCTAAAATAATTATATTAATAAAAAATATTGTAAAATACGTAGTTTATGAAGCACTATTTAATTGTTAGACGAAAAAAAAATTTCATGGATGTTTTGAGTAATAAAATGGGAGACGGTAATGACCAGCAAAATACTCCAATTGTAATTTACCAGATAAAACACATCGAAAAAACTGATACCTGCAACATTTCTCTTCTGTACCTTTTGGACAACAAAAATCAGTTTGAGAGAGCTGCTCCTACATCTATTTGGAAATAACTTGCTCCATCCTGATAGGTTTTCTCGTTAATTCAAAAAGGCGGACGGTAATGATGTCAAAACTGAGGGACAACTTTAAAGGCGCTATTGCGAAGTTAGATTTTTTTTTAATTATTTTTTTAAATTTATATGAATTCACCTTAAATATTATTATTTTAAAATAAAACATGACATGAGCAAAAAATAGTAAAGTGTAATAAATGTGTTCAGCGACAACGGTAATGATTTTGGAACCATAAAATTAATAATTTTGACAATAAATTTTGAAATTCAGAATTTAATTCTGGTAGCATTAATCTCCTCTTTATTCTATTAGTCATTCCAAGAAGAAAAAAATTTAAAAAATCTGGCCGCCTCAATTATATCGCCAAGGGACAAGAATGTTAAAACTATTTGAATAATGCTCAAATAACACATGGAGATTAAACAAAACCATTCTGTACAATTAACTATACTGATCTTCGTTGCAAAATAACCAATATTTATACTTTTAGGGATTTATTAATAATTTGTGAGGCCCGGTGGCCTATTATTAATAATTATTATGTATAAATAAATGATTAATAATTTTAGAGGCTAGGTTAATTTTAAGGCGAATGCACTCCGTGTCTAAGGTCGTGGGTTCGATTCCCATTAGGGGTGAAGGTTTTTCTTTCGAAAAAATAAAAGGCGTCAACCCTATCGTGGCTAGAAAAGGGTGGTGAACTATACGAGTAGTAACCCGTCCTAAAATTCTTAGTTAATAATAAATGAACGTTAAAATTTAAATTTAATAATTTTGTGTACAAACAGCTACGTTGAATGCACCTGTTCCCGTTGACCACCGAAGTTAAGCAACGGTGCTCGGTGGCAGCACCTGCATGGGTGATCGACCACATGATGTTGGCATTATAAAAGGGTGGAAATCTGTAGATAGCCCGGCCTTAATAGCCAAACTCTTGATACGCCGTTAACTAAAAAAAAATCAGGAAACTCTCCTTTCAGATTATGCAGCTTAACGCAAAATGTTGTAACGAAAATAAATTTTTGCTCAGGCATTTTCGGTATGTAGCAGCTACCACAGATGAAGGTTTGAAGTTTTTTTTTCCAAAATTCTATAATAACCTCATTAACTACATTCCTTCGGAAAGTAAAAAGAACAGAGATAATAGGAACGAATTTAAGAAAAGTGTCATTACATAAAAAAGAAATCATTTGATAATATAATTACTTGTACATTTTTTTTTTTTTTTTTTTTGTATACTCAGTCTTTAGGTGGAGTCGTATATCTACTTCGATTATTTTAAGGGATTCTGTTCTTGTAGACAAATTGAAGCAAAGCATAGGTAGGTATAGGCTTACAAATTCGGCGATCATGTGATTTTTCGCAGCGAACGTGTCAAACAAACAAACTAAGGGACTAAACTTTCTCAAAGAAACTGAAATATAATCCTGATTAATGGGGAAACAAAATTTCCAAAATTCCTAAATGTGATCATTACAGTAGCCATCGCGTTGGAAGCACCACAGAGATAGCTTCGAAGTTAGATCCTCCAAGAGCCGATGCCTACCTCGCTGTCTAACAGGCCTACCTCTATGTTTGCACAGCTCGATTTATAGCTCTACTGACACGCCCTCTAAACCCACCTTATATAATTACACGACGCTTCTATCAACAACTTAATCACCTCTGAAAGGTCCTTCTCGTTTGATTATTTAAAAAAAAAAAAAAAACACAAAAAACCTGCCACCTCCAAGAAAAAAAAATTTATGTTAGAAATAAATCTTGCTAAGCCTTAAAGGTATAAAGGAAAAAATCGATGGTGTGGAAATGCATTATCTTAAAACTTTCGTTAATTATCTCTTATCATTAAATTATTAACTTTGTCTTTCAGGTCCCGCTAACCTGCCTCCAATCTATGTTTAATCTGGAGAAGACCCATGAATAAAGAATATTTTACATGTTACTTTCCTCAGAATTGGGTAGTGTCGAGTGCATTCCAGAACAATTTGCTTAAAATAACCTAGATAGATAAATAAAATAAAAACATAAATAGTTCTGCTCTTTTGAATTTATTATGAGCATATGTTTCAATTATTAATTTTGTAATTAATTTCCTTCCAGAGTTTTGTGTATGTGGGGTACTACACTAAGTAATAAATACACGAAGCTTCATATTTTCGTCTGCTAATCTTGAAATAAAATATAATAAAAATTACTACTTTTAACATATTAACATATTTTGGGACTCTTTTTTTGGAAGACGAATGAATCTCCTACTAGGAGTGATAAGTAGGCTGTGAGGTAGCAACCCATTGAAAATGGGCAGCATTTCATTAATAAAAATGATTTCTCTCTGGCAAATAACTACTTTGGCTCCAGGGTAAACCCCCCTCCTAATGAACCGAATTAGTTTATTTTTACAACACATTTTTCTGTTCAGTTGACCACAACAAATAACGAGTTACGTTGAAATATAACCAAAATTACGACTGTTATTGGCAAATAACTACTTTGGCTCCGGAGTAAACCCCCCCCCCCCCCCTCCAGATGGACCGATTTTGTTGGTTAACGAACTCGATCAATCGTTTGATGCGGGAATACTATATACCAAGTTTCGTGGCGAAAAAACAAAAACTCTGGCCTGTATCGTGTTAACGGACACATATATAACTATATATATATATATATATATATATATATATATATATATATATATATGCATATATATAGGATTACGCGCCAGCAAACGAAAGATAACAAAAACCGCAAAATCTGAATGCCCCTACATAAACAATGAGATCAGATCTAAACAGTGCTTTTGGGAGATATTGCTCGTACAATACGAACCTATGCGACTGCCTGAAGTCTTGTTGAGACCACATGGGTGTACTGAATGCCTTAGAATGGACAGCTACTGAACCATGCATGCATGGGGTGGGGCTTCCGGTCTGTATGTCTTCATGGCTCCGTAGGGCTTGTCGCTCTCCTTCAAATCACTTATTATGATGATCATAGGTGGCTATTAATAGCATGTATATATATATATATATATATATATATATATATATATATATATATATATATATATATGAAGATGAAGGTGAAAAATAATGACATGCTGCCGTTAGTAGCTTGTAACATATTTTTTACAGGACACGCCCCCGCCCCGGAAGCGGAGTCAAACACAACTTTTCGCGATTTTTCGATTTTTTCCTTTAATAACGTCTTCATATCTATCTTCATGAAAAATTTCAAGTCTCTAGCATCATGGGAAGTGCCTAATAATTTTGATGAGTCAGTGAGTGAGTGAGTCCTATAAATCCCGATTTTCGATCGCTTATATCTCAGAAACTATTCGATGTAGAATTATGAAAATTTCCAGTTTTACTCACATCTAGTAGTATAATACCTGTGTAAAATTTCATAACTTTATCTTTACCTGGTTGAATGTTATGAGAGACTAAAAATCGGCTCTAAGACCGCCTGTAATATACACACAGTATGCTTAGGCCGGAACTTGGCCTGGCGCACTACCGTGCGCCTAGATTACAGATTGTTCTACAACAATTTGTAAACACTTACTGAAAAAAATACCTTTAACTTTTCCTTATCTTCCACAAAATACAATTGATATGTGCCAGAGAATATTTGATGCGATCGCCTTTTACCAGGAAGGACAGCAAAAACGAAAATATTTTGCATTAACTTACATCAGCCGGACAAAATCTAAAGGTACTGAGAAATTGTTGCAAGAATCCGGAACTTCATAGAGAAAAAGAGCAGATCCTACAGAAACATCGAGACATTCACAAGAACAGCTGTTGTATGTTGTGAGCATGTGCGGGTGGTGGCCAGCGAGGAGGAACAGCTGTTCTGTAGTGACAGCTGTCGCTCAGGGGCCAATCCTGCCGAATAGCTTTATACTGTTAAAACCGCGAAGAGATTAGATAAAGAACTGATCGATGAAATCCCACATGGTACACCTGCGCTTTTTTATGTCCAGGAAAAGTTGTTATTATTTAAAGTGTTTAAATAATTTCAAACAAAAGTACTTCCTGCAGGATTAGCATTTATTAAGAATATTTCTAAACTAGAATGCGAAAACAATAAACGTAATTACATGCCACATTGCTGAGGAAGATGCTCCAAGGAACCGATAAATTAATAGAGAAAATACTACATTAAAATAAATAGTAACCAAAAATCTGAACAATATTTATCGGTAAAATCAATATTTAATAAAATCTTTTTTTTATCTAAAAAATAACAGGTGAATACCTATTTTTACTCATTAGATTCCAACGCTAGAAATGTTCTAGTTTCGGGAACGAGAACACTTGTAGTCCGAGAGCCAGTAACCGCACGTTTCATGAAGTTTTTTATGCACCTTGAAATTTTGCTATAATGTACTTCTTGGGTGAATGAAAAGGTATATATGTGTTGGCTAGACTTACCGTGGAACACCAGGTATTGGGAAATATTTACCCAAAATAGAGTTTCATTCAGAAGCCAACTATCTTTAATGTAAAATTGAGACAATTTTACAATGAATAATAAATTAGGCAGACGCTTTTAAGGGTTATAACATGCAAAAAAAAAAAAAAAAAAAAAAAAAAAAAAAAAAAAAAAAAAAAAAACTTAATTTTTTTATTCTAATATTAAATGAGAGTTTTATTCACGCTGCCATTTAAACCGGGACAGCTGTACAAGATCATGTGTGCAAGAACGAGAGCGCTGGAACAACCACAACTGCGCGGTGCTCTTATTCACTCGTACGGTTACACGCAGTGCATTGCAGTCTATCATAGGCAACATTTATTTTCATGTTTCCTGATAATTAAACCCCACAAAGTGTCTGCCCTTTTGTAATTATTTTCAAATATGTTTATTGAAGATGCTATTTAAATCGCAGCATGAATAAAACACTTGATTTAATAGTAATAATAAAAACTAGGTACTTTGGGTTTTTTTGTTTGTTTTTTTTTTTGCATGTTATACCCCTTAAAAGTGTCTGCCTTATTTATTATTCATTGTAAAATTGTCTCAATTTTACATGAAAGATAGTTGGCTTCTGAATAAAACTCTATTTTTGGGAAATATTTCCCAATGCGCACAACCTGGGGTTCCAAGGTATGTCCAGGAAACACATACTTACCTTCTTTTCTACCCAAGAGGTACATTATATCAAAATTTCAAGGTGCATAAAACACTTAATGAAAAGTGCGTTGCCAGCTCTCCGACTATTGCGCCACATTGGTGGGCATTTACTCTTCAGCTTGAAGTGGTAAAAACCTGTTTTAAAGTTTATTGATATATTACAAAAGGATTTATAAAATGTATTGATATATTATAGCACGATTTGTAAAATGTTTTGATATATTACAAATGGATTTATAAAATGTATTGATATATTCCACTACGATTTGTAAAATGTATTGATATATTACACCAAAGGCTGTAAAAATTATTGATATATTACAACACGGCCTGTAAAATGTATTGATATATTACAAAAGGATTTATAAAATGTATTAGTATATTACAATTGGATTTATAAAATGAATTGATGTATTACAGCAAGGTTTGTAAAATGAATTGACAAGATTTAATTGCCAAAATTTGTCAAAGCCTTTATAAACAAATTTAATTAAAATATTCATACCACAACGGAGTCAACCGGATAATAGATCTGTTGGGCTCACTATTTCATCCTTTCCTAATCCTGTATATATCTGAATTGAAATGAAATGGCCATAGTGAGGACTACCCTGGAGAGATAGTGTTTAGATGAAGGCTAAATCTATCCACGACAGACCTGACTAAATTAACCCCAGCATAGGAAGTTGTCTATTACTACAATGTTACTCCTCCATGCTTCAGCTGCCTACAGTTAGTACATCATGGAGCACTGTATATACAGTATGGAGGATATCAATAAACAGGCAATTCTTAACGTCAAAATACAAATTCACAGTCGCAGGAGCTGTTTCATTTGAACTAGTTTGTAGTGCTTATGCTTGCTGTGGTTTGGAATGTTTAGCATAGAAACAGTTTGTTTTGCTTTAAGTATTGTTGCTATATTCGCTGAAAATTTAAAGTTATTAAATGTCTTTATTGTTAAGCAAATCGAAATACATTCGGGAGTGAAATCAGCAAAACGCGTGACTTTTGGCGTTAAAATTTTCATAATGCACAGAAAACGAAAATAATTCACGCCCCCTGCATAGCTTCATCGAATTAGGCATTACGAACTCGAAATACTAACACCAAAAAAAGACGTGGGCCACCTGCAGAAGACTCTCTAAGGTTAGGGAGTAAATTGTATTTAAACTGCTCCGGAACGCCAACGGCCATAGCCACGTTGAATGCACTGGTCCCCGTTGATCACGTTGAAGTTAGGCAACGTCGACCAGTATCTGAATGGGTGACCGACATCGTGCTGTTGGCATTATAAAAGTGTGGCGACCTGTAGATAGCGTTAAGAGCCACCACGATTTCCCAACAGTTTTTGAGATATTTAAGAAAATATACGAAGATCTCAAAAAAGTTTCATGTCTGTTCATAAATTTGTTTTCTCTAATCCTTCATTATCTCCAAACGTAACCAAAATTTAAACATCATAGTTCGGATAAATTTCTAACATGTAGAAAACATTTCACCTTAATAGGTACCACAATTATAAGTACACAAAACGAAAATTAGTTATTCTTATTTTCGTGGTAGGCGGAAGGTCAATTAATAAAAACTTCACCATACAGTATCACCAACTTTATTCTGTCCCTACATGTTTCACACCTTTTTTGGTGCCTCTTCAGGGGAAAAATTACATATATAAAACTTACACCCTCAATCTGAGGAGGATAACCTTCCACCATTAGTGAATTAGTTATAAATTCACTAATGGTGTAAATTAGTTATAAAAAAAAAAGTCCGACTCGCAGGAACTGCGTGATCTTAGCGCGGTTACAAACATCTCGAAGAAATGGAATAGATTAGCATCACAAATCACAGGAAACTGACAGTAGCCAACATACACTGAAGCGGATAATTCTTAATCTGTATAAGTCAATACCATTATGTACTGAAAACGTACTTACTCTTCGACTACTGCTGAGAAGGCTCTATTCTAAACAACCAAACATTTTTTTTTTTTTTTTTTTTTTTTTTTTTTTTATTTACAGAAATATTACAATCTACAGTATATGTATTATGTAATTTGACATAGGTATAGGTATAGCTTGACCACGCCTCAGGTGCCACCAGTTGTCAACCGAATACCTTCCTTTAGGAAGGATTCTAGGATGACCTGGAGTTACCTTACGCCATCCAACCACACTCTGCGACTAGCAGGGAGGATTGGAGGCGAATGAGGCGTGGCCTGTGATATCACGAGGAGAGAAGATATCCATCGATATCACTCTCAATTATCATTATTACAATCACACTGACTTTTGAGCACTTCACGACACTTTACTGCGTTAGTAGATCCCGGGGCCACTTCCTATGAAGACGTCTGGGTGGAGAGGAAGGATGATTGGTGCTGGATAAGGATTGGGCTATAGGATTAGGATGATTAATCAATTTACTATGGAAAGATGAGAAGCGGATAGGGATTATATCTTGGACAAAAGGAATATTTAGGTCATTATGGAGGATGCGATTCGAAACATAATAAGGAGCATTAACTATGGTAAGTAGGATTTTGGATTGGAATGTTTGGATTCGGTGGATGTTGGAATGCTTGGCTGTCCCCCAGAGTTCGATTCGGTAAGTCCATATCGGTTTTATTAATGAGTTGTAGACAGTTAGTTTGTTATGTACGGTTAAGTGTGATGTTCGATTTAGTAGTCTGTATAGGTGTCCGAATCGTCGATTGAGTTCTTGCCGTTTAATGTGTGCGTTCCAAGTTAATCGTAAGTCAAGATAAAACCCAAGGTATCGGACGGTGTTGGTTACAGGTAAAGGATGGATAAAGGGTGGATTGTCTTTGAAGGAAACAGTAGGACAGGTTTTACGTCGAAGGGTGAAGGTTATTTGGTGACATTTTTCGACGTTTATCTTGATGCGCCACTTTTTGCACCACTGTTCAATTTGGGTTAAATGGGATTGTAGGTTCTGGGAAGCTGTGTCTCGATTTATGTGGGGTGAAAGGATGGCCGTATCATCTGCATACGTGGCCAGGAGGGTGTCAGGATGTGTTGGAATGTCAGCTGTATATAGGGTATAAAGGATGGGACCGAGGACACTACCCTGAGGAACTCCCGCTTCCACAGGGAAATAATCTGAGTAGGCTGTTCCATGCCGGACTTGGAAAAACCTGTCTGAGAGGTAGGAGCGAAGGATTAGGTAAAGGGTGCTGGGAAGGTGGGTTTTGAGCTTGAAGAGTAAGTCAAACATTTTAAGTATCTTGTTTTACTAGCAAATTCGTTTTACTGTTATAATCAACTGTAAATATGTGCTTCATGGCGAATAAAATTCCCCTGTCGTGGGTTAAATCTTTTTATAAAATAAGAAATAACGATAACTTCAGTTGGAGGCTATGAGGAAGGTTATATAGATAGGAGAATTCAAAACAAAGTACGCATACGTCATCATGATTAGCCACAGCCATCTTGATTACCACAGCCACTCCAAACTTATTACAAATACCTTTCACCGTTTCTTAGCTTATTTTACTACACTACTAATTTTACTGATAAATGCAATTTAAAACAAGAAACAACCAATTAAAAAGTGAGATAAACAAAAAGAAAGACCATTTCAAAACAACAAAACAAACACTTTTTCTCTGATTGACGTTGCCCCATCGAATATTGCATCAGAACCTTTTTTGTAGAGAATTTAGTAAACATTCGAATGGTCACCTTCCACTTACTGCGATTTCCCAGCCGTTATCGAGATAATTACGAAAAATGTATGAAGATCCGAAAACGTTTCATGTCTATTATTAAAATATTTTTTTAGCATACTTCCTTAACTCCAAATATAACCAAAATTTAAAAATAATAGTTGGGATTAATTTCCAATATGTAAAAAATATTTCAATTGAATCCCGCGATTCTTAGTACCCACAAAAAAATAATGACTTACAAAAACATTGATTCCACTTTTCTCGGAAACGGTTACAGATATCGCCTTAAAAATGGTTTCATTCGTTTTCCTATGTTAAGAAACTTATAAAACAAGTACCTGCAAGCATATAAACTCAAAAACGTAAGCGTTAGGATTTTTTTGCGCGAATTTCGCCCCAAACACTATCTTCCCGTGGGCGAATTCTGCTGGTTAACGAACTTGACCTTTCAAATTAGAAGACAGATTTTTGTTCCAAATTTCATCAAAATCGGGCAATTTTTGAGCTTGCTAGAGCGTTAACAGACAAGCATATATATATATAAGGCCTGAAACGTGAAAGTTTTTAGTCGGCACTTCCGGATTGCGTCGTGAGGTCAACCTCATAAGCGGGTTCTCCCCATGGAGATAGGGAGTAACCGCGCTAAAACCAAGACGTTAACTGCCTAAACTATTTCCCTCTTGTGTTCTATGATCAAGCATCATATACTCTTGTGTTCTATGATCAAGCATCATATACTCTTGTGTTCTATGATCAAGCATCATATCCTCTTGTGTTCTATGATCAAGCATCATATACTCTTGTGTTCTATGATCAAGCATCATATACTTCTACAGTATCTGCGCTTCTTGGCCTCTTCGGAACTGATTTTGTTTGTTTTTTAATTTCGATAAAATAAATAAGCCCATTGTTCTATTGGTAAATCAATGGAGCTTAGGTCTGAGTAACTTGATTAGATCCAATCATGGTATGCCAATTATTCTAATTAAAGCATTCAATATTAAATCTTATATTTTCAAGTTAAATTATAATTTTCTTGGATCAGGCCTATAATTTGCAACTTTACTCCGTTTATTCCAATGTAATCCGGAGCCTACTCGATCCAGGACTTGCATTAAAACCTCTTCATTATTTTCCTCAATTTAAATAATAACTTCTTGTTAAGCTTTAATGGACTCATTTACATTTTATTCTAACAGACATCCCGGACAGTAGACAGACTTTTGCCTCAGCATGACACACTAATTTCATCTTCAGAAGCTATACTTTGCATCACAAGCAGAGTTTACACTTTCGTATCTGTTATGTATAATGTAACAGCATGTTGTAATAATATAGATCCAATTCGCATTCGTAAACTCCATTCTAAAAAAAAAAAAAATAAATAATGAATGAAAAAAAGAAACGATTTAATGAATTCCTTGTTTTAATATTCATTTCATTTTTTGTTTAATTGACATAAAGTCTGAACTTTATTTTTAACTTAAAAAAAGACAGATGAAAAATTTATTAAATTTTTACAACAGTTACACAGATCTGTAGCGTGCGTAGGAAATCTGCAACCTATTTTTGTGATAAGAAACAATAATAATAATTTATTTATCTGCGTTTTCAATTATCAAAAAAAAAAAAAATTGTGGGGAGGAGGAAGGACTCATAAGGCAAGACGGGATTTTGTTGAATGCTAAAGATAACACTTTGCTTTGTTCAACAATGCAATGTCATCATTGTATTTTATTTTCTACAACTCCTATATTGAATATTTTCAAGAAAATTGAAAGGCCTTTAATCCTCCAAAGTAAGATGACTCCCTCATGATTCATCTCAGCTGTACCAATAATATTCAGATTTTGAAAACACTTCGTATCATTTTAAAATTCCTAAGCCAGCAGATTCTGCTCGACTAGATGAACATCGTGCGTAATTCTTGTTGTAAGAATCCTTTGTCTGATTTGAAAGACCAAGTGGGTTAACCAGTCGAACACTAATATTTTGGCAAAATTCGCACGGAACAAAATCTTGAGTTTTACGGCTTTGCCTTCTTAGGCCTTCAGGTACACTTTCGTATAGGTAATGCAACTTGAAATATCAACGAAAACATTTTCAAGGCTATTCAATACCTCAAAAGTGGAAAAAACTTACGTTTTCTTTAGATTTTCGTAGATTAGCTAAAAAATCTCGAAACCTGTTCTGGAATCATGAAAAGTGTAAGGGGACACCTTCATTAGTCCCGACCCAAGCCGATGGCCACCGATTCTCGACCGTTCAAACTTGTTTGTTTCTACACCGATTTCAGACCGACGAAGCAAAATAGCGCCAAACCACATATTGTGTTTCAAAAAGGTCTACAGCCTCTAAATCTTAACCAATAATAATATAATTAACCAATAATAATATAATTTTTTTGTTTAATAAATGCTAATAAAATTTAGAACAACTTTGTCAAATCACATTTTTGTTTTTTGTTTCTCTTGTTTATTAAATTACGTGGATCCAATGTTTATAATCTTCCCATGCTTATAACCTTTTAGCTACCTTTCTTATAAATACTTTTAAAATATGATTACCTCCAACAACCTAATCGAAGGTTTCTATGCTTATAAGGTGGGTTTTCTTAAATTAATCACTTATTATCACTTCGGATCGGGTCGGGGCCAATGTAGGCAATCATGTCGGCCGCTGTCGGTCAAACGAAATCGGATTGGATCGGATCGGGAGAAATGCGGGTCCATTGTAGGTGCAGCATCTATGTACGGGTCCATTAAGGCATCTATGTAAAACCTTAATACATTTCATACAACTGGTCTAGGGACTCCCCATGTTCTTGTGGATAACGCATTAGATTCTCATGCGGGAGATGGGGGGGGGGGGGTCGAGTCCTGCCTGCAGCAAGGATTTTTCTAATATCGGAATCGGTTGAGAAGATTCCTTGCTACACCATGGATTTCGGCGCTAATAATAAATTTAAATTCGATTGCTTGCTGTATTTGCAGAAATCAGGAAAACGGAGCGAATAAATTCCGTTTGGCTCATGTATTTTTATTTCACGTTATTTAAATTACACTAGCGATAAAAACGGAAACGTGCTATGGTGGCGCAGTTCCTCCGACTTATTTTTTTAATTTATTGCCAGGAGCATTTTTTATTTTAAAACTTATTTTTATAAAATTAAATAAATAAATACATTATTCAAAAATATAGTTTTATCCAACTACTAGGGGCGGGGCTCCACCATCTCCATCTTAAGAATTTATACTTTAGTGGAGAGAAGTTTATCTGAAAGTCTGAGAGTTGAAAAGGGAAGGGGGGGGGGTGTAGGTCGATATGCTAATGCTCTCTATTCATGGCAGCCCCCCCTCGGAATGAAAATTTATATTGCAAAACCAATTTCATTTAGTCCTCCTCTTTAGTATTCATCCAATGCAAATTTGCCAAAGGACAGAAAATAATAACATTTCAGAGACTGTTTACTTTTGAAGGGATTTAGAAATTTTACGAGACAATTTAAATTCCATGTATTAATTTTAGCATAATTGCTCAAGCAATCTGACAAAATTATGCCTAAAGAGAACATTCTGTTTGTTGTGATTTTATTTTGGCGCGTTCCCTCCCTCCTTCTTAGGGAGGAAACACCCGTATGAGGCTGATGAGATGGCGCAATCCGGAATTGCCGACTACTAAAATCCACTTTTCAACACCCTTAGAAAAAAAAAATCAGTCCCGTAACAGTCCACTAGAGGGGCAGATACTGTAGAGGTAACTGAATCTTGACCTTAAGGCACACTAGTGAGATAGTGTGGTCAGTACAATGCTCCGGCCGCCCGATTTTTCCCTTAGCAGCTACCATTAATTAATTCATTAAAGACTGGGTGAGCCTAGGAACGATAATAAATCTTTGGCTTGGAATTTGGAACGGATGGCTGGTGTAACCGTATTTTTCTTTTTGGCGATTTTCTCGAAAACGAAGCAAATCTCTAAATGACTTTTTGTCTTAGTTTTTCCGGTCCCCTACACGCTCCTGAAGTTTATATATATATATATATATATAAATTTAACCACCGATATTTTCATGATCAATAGGCTCTAATTGCTGTAATTTTCCAGTCGTTCCGGAAGGAGGTAGGAAATGTCTTAAAACGCAAACTAAATAGTAAATAAAAGAGTTAGTTTCCCCCTTGCAGGCTTACTCGACGAAGGAAACAAAAATATATATATATATATATATATATATATATATATATATATATACATATATATATATATCACAAACAACACAGCACCTTGCAAATGTAAGTTACTTATAGAAGAGAGAAAAACAATTCAAAAGAATATAAAATACTGGCACATTACAGAAAAAGAGCTGTTTGATAAACACTATTCAAGCTTCAGAGATTTTTGTAAGAGAGCATGCCTTACTGTAAAGACTATCGATGCCTCCAAAAACGATTGAAATAACAAAAAAAATGTGTGGGGGTCTCTCGTTGTCTAGTGGCTAGCGCGCTAGATTCATAAGCGGGAGATGGTGGGTTCGATCCCCACCGGCGGCAGGAATTTTCTCATCCCATGGCTCGCTGAGAAAATTCCTGGCTGCACCCTGGATCTAGGCGCTAATGGCCAAGAATTATGTCGATGCACCGTAAAAAAAAAAAAAAAAAAAAAAAAAAAAAAAAAATGTAAACAAAAAATTATATAATCATACAAATATATAAAATTATTAATTTTTTTTTAATTTTTATTTTTATTTATTTATTTTTTCCTCATTTATTTTTTAATATTTTTTTTCTTTTTATTTTTTTTGAAATTGAATATAACGAATTCATGTTCTTTACCCTTTATATAGTTTTAATTGATTATTTTTATGTGAGCAAATCGCCTTGCCGTTGTGAAGCTCCGTGAATTAATAAATAAATATTTATTTTATGTATATTTATTTTCTAATTATTTAAATTTAGTTATTAACTATTTAATGTTAAATCATTAATGTACTATATCTACAAACAAATTATGACAAAATTTTATAAAATACATGTTATATACAATATATGTTATTGTGTATGTGTGTATATATATATATCAATACCCGGAGAAATTAATTGCGAAGGAAATGAACTAATATTTGCTTGGAGTGAATAGTATATATCTGTACCTCGGAGGTAAAGGACACTTTACTATACACTATACTTTAAATATATGTTACATATTTGTAATTATTCAGGAGAACCAATTTTCCATAACTTTGATTTATTGAAATTTGTTTCTTCATTACACATAGAAATTGATAGGTATTTGGAATTGATAGGTTATTGAAATTGATAGGTATTTGGAATTGATAGTTTATTGAAATTGATAGGTATTTGGAATTGATAGGTCATTGAAATTGATAGGTATTTGGAATTGATAGTTTATTGAAATTGATAGGTATTTGGAATTGATAGGTTATTGAAATTGATAGGTATTTGGAAGTATTGATAGGTTATTGAAATTGTTAGGTATTTGGAATTGTTAGTTTATTGAAATTGATAGGTATTTGGAATTGATAGGTTATTGAAATTGATAGGTATTTGGAAGTATTGATAGGTTATTGAAATTGATAGGTATTTGGAAGTATTGAAAGTTTATTGAAATTGATAGGTATTTGGAATCGATAGGTTATTGAAATTGATAGGTATTTGGAAGTATTGATAGGTTATTGAAATTGATAGGTATTTGGAATTGATAGGTTATTGAAATTGATGGGTATTTGGAAGTATTGATAGGTTATTGAAATTGATAGGTATTTGGAATTGATAGGTATTTGGAAGTATTGATAGGTTATTGAAATATATAGGCATTTGGAATTGATAGGTTATTGAAATTGATAGGTATTTGGAAGTATTGATAGTCAAACAAAACCATGTCCTCCACATAGTGTCTTTTACCTCTAATGAAAAAATACTTGATTTTATTTTTCACTGTCTTATCTTCATTATTGATGGGAGCAGGACAAAATGCCCTATATCATTATATGGATCCAAAAATCCACATTAAGATGTTGTTGTTAAGTCAATTTGATAAAAAAAATGGACATGGTGTCCTTTACCTCCACAGGTTACAGATATATATGTGTATATATATATATATATATATATATATATATATATATATATCTGTATAGGCTTGTTATTATTCATGTATTAAAATTCTTTAGATTTTTATATTTTATTTTATATTTAAAAAAAAAAGTAAGGGATGGATATTGAATGAGTTTTGAGAATAGTATTTTGTAAGTGGCTGATTGAAGACTATATGCTGGTGAAGGGATGTATGAGGGAGTGTTTTGAATTACTCTGTATCGATCTAGCAGCCTAGAGGAGGGAGAGAAGGCTATTCATAATACCTCTCCAATATCCTATATCCTACCTCTATGGGGGATAATTCTTCAACATCAATATAGACCTTTATATTTTTCAGGCTTAGGAACCTCTTTGGTTTCCAAACATATATACATTTTGTTATTACATGGGCAGATCAATCAATAATAACTTTTTTATAAATTTAGCATTTTATTAAAACAGTTTTATTGCTTTTACATTAGGCATGCCATTTCAGGAGCTCTAATAATATTAAACTGTCATTCTGTAGCCTTAAAAATTTACATTATAATAATAATTATAGCCTAGTAAATATTGTTAATAAATATTACACTCTAAAGACAAAAATATTATATTTTTTATGACTAATGTACTTCTTCCATACATATAGAAGGACGATAACCTATAGATATCCCGGTGCTAATACATTCATTTTGGTGTACTGTAAAAAAATACATAAGAAAAAGCTGATGTATGCCATTTTGATGATCTCAGTTTTGACATGGCCCTAGTAGCTCAATACATGGCCCTTCCTACGGTAATACTCTACAATTAAAACTTAATTACACCTAGTGCTCCTGAAGAGCATCATTGATGTTAATCAGCTTCAGCACTTTTAATGAAATTATTATGTAAAGCGTTTTTATAGATTGATCATCTGCCTTTATAATAAAAAAGTCGTTGTGATTTTGTAAATACCCTAAGGCTTTTTTTTTTCCTTCCTACCTAGTAATTCTTTAGGCTCGTATCTGGTCCATATTCTCCAAGATCTAGGTTTTCGTTCGGTGTGTAAATTCGTTGAATTATCTTTTAGCGGTGCTAATGACCTGAGCAGCCGAAGCACCGGGAAAATGAAAGAAAAAAATCTTTTAGCTGTCTATATCCTTGTCAGTCATTCATAGTTTTCCTCGTTTACCGACTTACTTTTCTTGATATAAAGATATATATATATATATGCAACTTTTAAGGCGATGTGTTCAGCCATTTTTGAGAGAACATGAACAGTTTGGCTTTCACAGGCAATATCGAAAGCGGCACTTTTTTTTCCAATGATAAAATAATATATGTAAGTGGAGATGACCATTCGGAACGTCCATCGTACTTACCAACAAAATAGCTATAGGTGTAAATGAAATTGTGTGTGAAAGAGAGAGAGAAAGGGAGAAACATACAGACTGACAGAGACACTGAGACAGTGAGTGTGTACGAGTGAATGTGAGAGGCAAAGGGAGAGCGAGGGGTAGGGAATGAAAAACAGTGAGCGAGCGGATGAAAGACGAAGGGTAAAAGAGTGAGTGGGGAGACATCAGGATATGGAGGGCCAATACTAGCATAAACAAACAATATGTTTTTGCTAAAACTAAACAAGATAATGTTTATCGAAAAATTCTTATCTGTTTCCTAGTAAGGGGGGGGTGAAGGGGTGAAAACAGAGGGATGGAGGGGAGCGAGGGAGAGTATGGAAAGAGAGGGGAAGATAGATACACAAAAGAGAGGGAGACAGAGAGACACACAGAAAAAAAATATAGAGAGGGAGCGGAAGCCATTGGATTATGGAGGGCCAATACTAACATAAAAAAAGAATATGATTTTGCCAAAACTAAACAAGATAATGTTTATCGAAAAATTCTTATCTGGTTCCTAGTAAGGGGAGGGTGGTAAACAGAGGGATGAAGGGGAGCGAGGGAGAGTGCGGAAAGATTTTTTTTTTTTTTTTCTTTTCATG
>OX328123.1:28474228-28504228 GCA_946811695.1 Gonocerus acuteangulatus | reverse complement strand
CGGCTAACTATCTCCATCTCCATTATTATTTTTATTAATTTTATTCGAGCAGATCACCCTTGTTATGGAGCTCTTTAAGCAAATAAATAAATTTTCTACAGTTGTTTCCCATGTTATTAACGAAGGGAAGATCTCATTCAGAGAAATCAGTACTTTCAATTTCGGAAATGTACATTTCGTTCCTCAAAATGTCTCTGTCTCCTAAATAAAAGAGCTTGTCAATAGACCTAGGAAAGTAAAATGAGAAAGATGTTTGTCATAAATCCGATAAGAACAAGCCAAAGTCAAGTAGGACGAAGATTGAGACAATTTGCTTTAAGATGGCTTCATTCTATTTTCTGTGCATTGACAGTATATTGAGAACAAAATATATTAACAGTTCCCAATGAAACCTCCCAAATCTCAACAAGAATAAGGATTATATCGAAGCGCGCTAAGTAACGCCGTTCCTGCTCGTTGGGATTTTAGTAACTGAAACCTACAATGACGTAATTACATTAAATTACTAAACACTTTCATGGTGGTGTTTTGATCAGCATTTATTTACTTACAATTCATAAAGTAATATAATATTTAAAACAACTTCCCTGTATGTAATATTTCTTCAATCTTCCTTTGGGCGGATTCTGCTGGCTAACGAACTTGACCTTTCAAATAAGAAGACAGATTTTTGTACCAAATTTTATCAAAATCGGACCATTTTTGAGCTTGCTAGAGCGTTAACAGACAAGCATATATATATATATATATATATATATATATATATATACAAATTTGAACCACCTATATTTTCGTGATCTATGGGGTCTGAAACGAGAAAGTTTCTGGTCGGCACGTCCGGATCGCGCCGTGAGGTCAACCTCATAAGCGGGTTCTTCCTATGGAGATAGGGAGGAACCGCGCTAAAATGGGTAAATAAACAAATTAATATTAATCAGTTTTTTTTTATTTTTTTAAAGAAAAATATAAAGCTATACATAACTATTTACACATTTACAGCCAATAATCAAATTTACAATACATTTACAAATTATATAATTTAAATTATATTAACAGTAATAATTTTGATAAAACTTATTAACTTGATTAAGAAACATAACAACATTCAGAAACACCATTCTATATTTTGGCTAGGATATTCTATTTTTGGCAAGGATCAATGAATGCCTAAGTAAAAGTTTATTGAAATTTCCCCGTACATATAAAGCAAAATATAGGCTTATTACTGTGTCTATCCTATATATGTAATAATACTCAGAACATTATGGTTAAACAGGTTGGTTTCGAGATACAAAATGCCAAAAATGGCACGAAACATGTAAGGCGAATTTCAATAAAGATGTTAAAATACTGGATATTCTTAACTTTAACTAGTAAAGTCACTTTAAAAAAAATAAATAAATAAACAGAATATATCAGAGGAACATGATTATATTTGACATTTAACCTTTCACTTCATTTGATTGTTCAATTCATTTTTAAAATAAATACTAAACTATTCCACTGTTAGGTGAGAGTATAATTACAAAATATTTATTTTACATACATATATATTTTTGGTTCTACATCGGCTGTACAAGGAGGAAGATCGGAAAACTGAGTTTCATGACGTCACGAAAGTCCAAGCCCTGCGGTGCTGTACAAGGCTGTCGCAACTAACCTCTGCCTGAAAAATATAAGCAACAAACTTATAATAAAATCCAGTGAATCAGATGAGAAAAAGGATCAATCTTGATATTTCATTATCGATTGGAAGTGAGAAAAAGGATCAATCTTGATATTTCATTATCGATTGGAAGTGAGAAAAAGGATCAATCTTGATATTTCATTATCGATTGGAAGTGAGAAAAAGGATCAATCTTGATATTTCATTATCGATTGGAAGTGAGAAAAAGGATCAATCTTGATATTTCATTATCGATTGGAAGTGAGAAAAAGGATCAATCTTGATATTTCATTATCGATTGGAAGTGAGAAAAAGGATCAATCTTGATATTTCATTATCGATTGGAAGTGAGAAAAAGGATCAATCTTGATATTTCATTATCGATTGGAAGTGAGAAAGTACAAACAATTCATGTCAATTCATCTGAACTTTAACAACATGTGAGAGACATTTGAAAAAGCCCGACTCTCAGGAACTGCGTCATCTTAGCGCGGTTCCCTACATCTCGAAGAAATGGAATAGATTAGGCATCACAAATAACAGGAAACTGACAGTAGCCAACTTACACTGAATAATACAGATAATACTTAATCCTCATTCTTTAGGAAGTCTGAATAAATCAATACAATTGTGTACTCAAAACATACTCACTCTTCGACTACTGCACAGAAGGTTTATTTCGAACCAAAAATTCGTTGTCATTTTAAGTTTCTTTTGTTTTACTATCAAATTCATTTTACTGTTATAATCAACTGTAAATATGTGCTTCATGGCAAATAAAATTCCATTCTCTCGAGGGTAAAATCTTTATATAAAATAATAAATAACGATAACTTCAGTTGTAGGCTATGAAGAAGGTTATATAGATAGGAGAATTAAAAACAAACTTATACGCCATCATGATTAGCCACTGCCATCATGATTACCACAGCCACTCCAAACTTATTACCAATACCTTTCACTGTTTCTTGGCTTATTTTATGCAATTTAAAACAAAAAACAACCAATTAAAAAGTGAGATAAACAAAGACAAAAATCCGTTCAAAACAAACACTTTTTAAGTTTTAACCGCTTATATCTCTGATTGACGTTGCCCCATCGAATATTTCTTCTGAACCTTTTTTGTAGAGAATTTAGTAATCATTCGAATGTTCACCTTCCACTTACCACGATTTCCCAGCCGTTATCGAGATATTCATGAAAAATGTGTGAAGATCCGAAAACTTTTCATGTCTATTAATATTTTTTTCGCATACTTCCTTAACTCCAAATATAACCAAAATTTAAAAGTCTTAGTTGGGATTAATTTCCAATAAGTAGAAAATATTTCAATTGAATCCCGCGATTCTAAGTACCCACAAAAAAATAATGACTTACAAAAACATTGATTCCACTTTTCTCAAAAACGGTTACAGATATCGCCTAAAAAATTGTTTCATTCGTTTTCCTATGTTATGAAACCTATAAAACAAGTACCTGCAAGCATATAAACTCAAAAACGTAAGCGTTACGATTTTTTTGCCCGAATTTCGCCCCAAACACTATCTTCCCGTGGGCGGATTCTGCTGGTTAACGAACTTGACCTTTCAAATTAGAAGACAGATTTTTGTACCAAATTTCATCAAAATCGGGCCATTTTTGAGCTTGCTAGAGCGTTAACAGACAAGCATATATATAAATATACACACACACACACACATATATATATATATATATATATATAAATTTGAACCACCTATATTTTCGTGATCTATGGGGTCTGAAACGAGAAAGTTGCGGATTGCGTCGTGAGGTCAACCTCATAAGCGGGTTCTCCCTATGGAGGTAGGGAGGAACCGCGCTAAAAGGAAGAAACCATGGAGCGGGAGAGAGGATTCAAAAACATGGGTTACGATTTTCTCCCGCAGAAATCGTCCTATCATTTTTTGTAAAATCTATATTGAAGGAAAGTTTGGCATTATTGAATTTTCGATTCCCCCAAATTCTGAAATTTCAGCTGCATCTAAAATATTTCGTAAAATCCACAAATAGTTTAAAACTCCTTAGGATCAGTATTTCTATACATTTATTTTATTCTTTATCAGAAACTTCCAATTGCAATGCAATTTAATAATGTTTAGTTTAGATATAACGACTAAAAAAAAAAAAAAAAAAAAAAAAAATGCGAGACGGAGCCTCAAAAACTTGAGGTTTTTACTCATCTTCAGTTCAATTTTCGAGCTCAATATGAAAATATTTTAACCCCTTTACCAGAACTTCGGTGATATAAAGCACGGTAGCCCAAGAGGCTAAACACTGGAGTATAAAACGAGAAGATCTTTGTGTAAATCCCAGGGCAGTGAGTTACTTTTTCGAAACAATTCCGCCGTATCAGGACACGAGGAACAGAAAGATATAAGATTCTTAACCATATGGCACACTAGAGAGATATTTTGTTCAGGTCTATGTTCCTGCCGCCTGAATTTCCCATTTGCAGGAAGTTCCTCCAAAACTATTAAAAAATAAGTAAATATTTGAAAATTAGGTCATTAACGGGTCCTATGTAATTTACAGCTGTTTGATAACTTGCTTGGGTAATCTTTTTTTCGGTTGGTCAAAAATACTATTAATTTGCTCAAATTTTCTAGTATATGTACATATTCTTAAACGACACTGGGAATTTTAGTGAATAATTGATATTTCGATTACTTGTTGAATTAATATGCTAAATTGCCTCACCTGTAGTGTGCAAGATGAGCCCTGAGTGCTTCCACTGCAGGATGGTGTTCTGGGTAGTGTTCTTCCTGAGTAAGGTACCTCACGGCCTCGGACATACACTCCACGTATCCGTGAACCATTTCAGCAACATCTGCAAGGAATACATACATTAAAGCAGACCGTAGAATATGAAAGACTCTTCCAGGGGGTTTCATTCATTACGACATATCAATGAAGTATAGTCTTCTAAAGAAATCTTAATAATGTGAAACAATAGTAAAACGGAGACGTATTGAGGTTTTATTCTCATCAGGCACTCATTATGAAGTATTCTATCTTTATTATAGAGTGTTATCATGTAAAATATACCACGAAACGTGGTATATAGTATACTCCAAGGAAACGATTGAACGAGTTCGTTAATCAGCAAAATTGGTCATTAGTCTTCTAGACGGTGGGGGCTTTACTTCTGATCGAAATCTATAATTTGCCTAGAACGACCATAATTTGTGTTACATTGCCACAAAACTCGGTAAACTAGGTTGGTATCTAAAGAGAAAGATGTGTATAAACTAAATCGGTCCATCTGAAAGGGGGGGGGGTGTTCCTCCAACCCAAATTACTAAACCGGTCGTAATTTCTGTTGTATTGTACCGGTTATCTAAGAGAGAAAGACATGTTTTAAAAATAAACTAAATAGGTTAATACGAAGTTGGGGTATTGTTGAATTAAGGGTGGGGAAGGATCAATGGATTCTTGAAGTAGCAAGCAGGGGTTGCTCCCAAAAATTGTTTAAAACATTAACTTATATTTGTGACGTTTCGAACCTGATTAGGTTCATCATCAGGCATCTTATATTAATTCGTGCTAAGGTCTACTATATCTTTTATGGTTTTCATATTAAGATTCATAAATTTTGAATTTTGTGAGTAAAAGTTAAATCCAGGTAGGAATCTTCATAATTTGTTGAGTGCAGAGATGGGCATAATTTTATTTATAAATAAAAATACGAATTTATTCGTACTTCATATATTTGTGAATACGAATATAAATATAATTTTTTTTTTTTTATTGTGAATAAATTTTTATTCACAAATTATAATGTGAATAAATTCACAATAAAATTAAAAAAAAAAAAATCACCTTCAATAACTTTCGTAATATCAACTTAATACGAATAAATTCATGATTTATTTGCGAATTTCATTGTGAATAAATTTTTATTCACAAATTATAATGTGAATAAATTTTTATTCGTATATTTTAATGTGATTTTTTTTAATCAATAGATTTTTTGTAAATATTCACATTTTTTGTGATTATTTACAATTTTTTCTGTGAATTTATTTGTATTCGCAGAAAAATTTGCGAATAAAATTTTATTTGTATTTTTATATTTAATATATGTGAATAAAAATAAATTCGTATTCACACTTATGAATACGAATTTATTTATATTCGTATTCACAAATATATTAAGTACGAATTTATTTATATTCGTATTCACAAATATATGAAGTACGAATAAATTCGTATTTTTATTTATAAATAAAATTATGCCCATCTCTGGTTGAGTGGACATTGAATATGACTTGTGCACATATTCACAGTGCGCACCAGTCATATTCAGTGTCCACTCAACAAATTATGAAGATTCCTACCCGGATTTAACGTTTACTCACAAAATTCAAAATTTATGGACCGTAATATGAAATTAGAAAAATGATAGTAGACCTTAACACGACTTAATTTAAGATGCCTAAGTCTAAGATGGAACTAAACAGGTTCGAAACGTTGAAAATATAAGTTAATGTTTTAAACAATTGTGGGGAGCAACTCCTGCCAGTTACTTCAAAAAGGGCATTAAATAATTTTAAAAAATACAATTTTAGTGATAAAAGAAAAGTTTTTTTTTCTATTTAATTCTATGTAATATTTGCTAATCTACATTTACTATTTCATTATTAACATTTAAAAACATTGCATTCAATTTTAATTCATTTTTTTTTTTTGTTTTAAGTGAAATATTTTTGATCAAGAATTAATCAATATTTTTAATTAAAATAACTATTGCTTTTATTTTTATTTAGTAGTCACGAGAGATTTTAACACTCACTGAGAAACAATAATTTTTATTTCATGATTGTTTAAAAAAATAATTATCCATTTTAAACCCTGATTTCAACATTCTTATTAAAGTTACAGAGCCACTACCTAAGGAGAAATCATAGAATAGGCGAATCTTCGAAGCAACTTAAACTAATCTAAAACTTAGCTTGTAACTTGTATACAAACTTAATCTAAACTATTAGCAAAGTTTAACTACATCGCAACTAAAGCTAGTAGTTTAACTACATCTAAAGCTAGTAGTTTTAGAAGATTGCAACATGAATGCTAACTTCATCAACCAATTTCTGAACTCTTGAATTCCTTTCCATTGCCATCTTGGGAATATTCTTGGCAAATTCTTAACTATTTTCCCCTTATTTTAATCCTGAATACAGAAAAGTCTTACCTTCAACATCTGACAGCATACTGACATCTTCCTCGACCAAGGCAGCCTGAAATCAAATATACAGCATTAGCTCTTTTCTTTTCTAATCGTAAAACTATAAACATTTTCATTTTAACTTTCTTGTTATCCTGTAATAAATAAAATTAGCGAGTTTTCCCCCTCCCCCAAAGGGAGGTAAACCCCTAATGACGCCCGGACACTATTACGCAATCCGGAAGTTCCGACTTCAAAAAGTGTCAACTGAAATATTTCATGTTTCAGTACTCATAGACCAGGAAAATAACGGCGGTTCAAATGTATTTATACATATTAAAAATTGCAACTAAAATAGTAAAACTTAAGCAAGAAATTTATCCAACA
The DNA here is from genome assembly GCA_946811695.1 of Gonocerus acuteangulatus. Taxonomy (NCBI): domain Eukaryota; kingdom Metazoa; phylum Arthropoda; class Insecta; order Hemiptera; family Coreidae; genus Gonocerus; species Gonocerus acuteangulatus. The sequence continues at coordinate 28,496,990 of OX328123.1, read as the reverse complement.
AAATTTGAAAAATGGAAAACCTAAAATAATAGATATAAAAAAAAAAAAAATCTCGTTTAGAGCCTGCTCCTCAAATTCAGAAACATAAATATGCTTTAGGTCCACCCGACAAACCTATTTAATCACATAGGCGCATGCGCGGTGGCTAAGTCCGTACATATCCACTGAGCATGCGCGAACGCCAGCTGACACTTTTTTGTACGCTTTTTATCAGTTTAGTCATCGCTAAAGCATATTCATGCTAAAAATTATGTAATTAAAAATTGAGGATCTTCTTCGTATAATATGTTTAAGACTGTATAATATGTTTAAGACGTATAATATGTTTAAGACGTATGATATGTTTAAGACGTATAATATGTTTAAGACGTATAATATGTTTAAGACTGTATAATATCTTTAAGACGTATAATATCTTTAAGACGTATAATATCTTTAAGACGTATAATATGTTTAAGACGTATAATATGTTTAAGACGTATAATATGTTTAAGACTGCATAATATGTTTAAGACGTATAATATCTTTAAGACGTATAATATCTTTTAAGACTTCTTCGTACAATATGTTTAAGACTGTATAATATGTTTAAGACTTCTTCGTATAATATGCTTAAGACTGTGTGCTACGACCCGTAAAGAGTTCATACATCTAATGAGGCATGTCCAAGTTTCCTTATTTTATATGTTAAAAGAAAAAAAAAACATAGAGAGGGATCTGATTCATGATCATGCGGCACACTATAGAGATAGTGTGGTCAGCCTGATTTTCACCTTAGCAGGTACCTATTAATAAATTAATTAAAGGCTGGCGAACGAAGACTCTAGAGATAAAAATATTTAGTGCTTGCTCGGGATTTGAACTCAGGTCCTGCAGTATATTACTCAGTGATCTACCACTGAGCTAACCACACCCCATTTAATATGTTAAGCTATGAATTAATCTATTAAGAAAAGGTTATTACCAAAAAACTGAAGCAGCAGGATAGAATTGTTGCGATATATGTCGAAAAAACGCTGGAAACAAAAGTCCTATTAATAATAACAATATTCCCAGTGAAGAAACCTTAAACGGTATGGTTTCTATAAAATAGGGAAAAAGCAAAAGGTAAAATAAAAGTAGGAGCCACGACAGTTTCAAGAAATTTGAAGGAAATCGGCAAGTCCAAAACTGACATTTCATATGGTACAGCCTGATATTAACAGATATGTTCAAATTAGACTCCATTTCCTTCAAAACATTGAGTTACTTAGACCCCTTGACCTCTGGGGTCATCATATGACCTGCCATTTAATATTTAGTATAAAATGTATAGATTAAAACCTTTTCTCGAGGTGGTGTAGTAGTATTAGGTGGCTGAATGAATGCTTAGAGGTATATTTATGAGCGGAATAGTATTAATGAAGCAGACACAGGCGGATAGTCTTGCCAACGAGGTATATATTAGATTTCTCATTATCTTCTCTTGAAGGGGGTTCTTCTTTGGAAGCAGCGCGGCGCGTGTCAAGGCGAACACATTAATAAAGTGTATTATAAGAAAGAATTAAAATAGAAACAGATTTTGGCTTCATATTCAGAAGGCGTCATGAAATCATTAAAGATTCCTGCTTCATTAAGAATAACAAAATACTTTTAACAAGCTTTAACAAAAAAGTGAGCACATCAAATTTTTCGTCCAGTACCAGGTGTAAGCAAACGCACTATTCGCTAAAATTTGTTGTTGTTTGTTGATTGTGATTGTGCTTTTAGGGCGAAAAAACAAAACAAAAACTGCTAATTGCCCGAGGTTTTAATATGTTTTAAATTATTTTGTTTAAATCTGTAATAACTTGTAAATGGCGCTAATGACCTAGATGTCGATGCGCCGTAAAAAAAAAAAAAAAAAAAAAAAAAAATTGTAAATGTTAATTAATGATCTGTAATAACCTCTAGATGTACTACGTTAATGCTGCCGTACTGCTGTTTTATTATATAAAACGTACTAACATAACAATAAGGACTTCAAATAATTCATATTTTTTTTTAATCTCTAAATTAAATAAATAATTTTAATTTATTTATTTTGATATGTATATATTTATATTTTTTGTTTTTTATTTTTTTGTGTACGTGGGTATGCTTATTTCGATTTTTTAATTTATAATTTTTTTTTGCGTACACACTGGTTATTATATTTATTATTATATTATATTATTATTAATATAAGTAGATTAAGTTCCTTAGAATGATAAATCATCAACCTGATACCCAAAATCACGATAAAGATGCAGTCGTTCAATTAATTGTCTTCTAAAGATTATTCAAACAGCGATTTTTCTGCGATTTATCATTTATCGATAGAATGATCTTTCTGATCGATAAATGCAACTTATTTTTTCAGGAAATTCAGAATAACGAGGCTTTAGGCTAATCAACTAATCGGGTACAGAATAATTTCAAACAAAATGATTCATTCACATTTTTTTATGAAAAAAAAAAAATAAAAAAAAATATCTTTTAATGCTGATGTTCTGTGCGAGTTATTTAGACAGCCAAAGGCAGTAATGGAAATCATGGGCGTATATTAGGGGGGGGGCTGCAGCCCCCTCCCGAAATTTTGATTTCATCGGTAAAAATGTGTCATAAAAACCTTTAAATTAAATAAGATCACTTAGTTCAGAATAAATAATTCTTTTTAGGTGTAATAGCGTTTTGGTTGGCTAAATATTCTAATTTCTAGATTATTAGTAATCCATACCATACCCCAAATGCTACCAGCCTCCCCCCCCCCCGAAATTCTCCCAGCCCCCCTGAAATTATTTCCTATAAACGCCCATGATAGAAATTAACATAAGGTAATAAAATGTTTTTGCAGTATACAAGTGCTTCGTTTTTTTTTTTGTTTTTTTTTGTTTTTTTTACGGCGCATCTATATCTAGGTCATTAGCGCCGACATCCAGGGTGCAGCGAGCCCTCAGATGAGAAAATTCCTGTCGGAGGCGGAAATCGAACCCACCATCTCCCGCTTATGAATCCAGCTCGATAACCACTAGACCTTCGTTTGTTATTGTGGAATATACATAACAACTATATACATATGTATATGTAACTATAACAAATGAATGGCCTCAAGGTCTATGTAGAACCAAAGCTTCCTACATAAACAATGATACTGTATTTGAAACTCTACGATATTTATAGAGAACTCAAGCCTGATGATGGACACTAACCAGAAACGTAGCGTTGTATATGTTACCGGCAAAGTATACAATCAGGTATTCTATAGAATGCCTAAATCCAGCCGGCAATGTATGGAATAAAGCTTATTTCATACATTGCCTAGGCATTCTATAGAATGCCTACTGGGCTTTAGGCAAAGTATGAAAGACAGGATTTGTAGCTTTTAGGAGTAACTACCGGCGGTGCGATTGCGGATTTATATCCAAGGAACATCGCGTCTGATGATGTCTAGGAGAATTAGAAGAATGCCTAGGACGACTTTTGGGCATACGTGCTATGCGTTTCCGCTCGCTCAAGATGATATCAAAACCCTAGTTAATCCAACTCGCAGAAATTAATAGAATTCTATTAAATTCTGCGAGTTGGATTGACTAGGGTTTTGATATCTTCTTCAGCGAGCGTAGCGAGCGGAAACGCATAGCACGTATGCCCAAAAGCGACAGCTTACGACAGGTCAGTCTAAATTTCAATTATACTTCTTCATTAAGGATTAATGCGCATGCGCATGTTTACAAATACGCTGTTTACGCCGTCTTTTATAGCCTCCATAACAGTGAACTTTAGTGCTTAATAACTTATTTCCTAATTGAGAGCAACTTTTTTTTTTTTAACGGATTCGTGTTTAGTGCACCAAAATAAGTTATAGTGCAAACTTTGAAGAAAATCGGCGCTGAGGACGCTTTATTTTAGTGATTTGCATTGATTCTGAACACTCAAATTCTACCTGTCGTCATTTCTTTCAAGTATCTAAGTAAAGTGTATGTAGTAACCTCAAAACCTTTTTAATTTTATACAATGCCAAATAAGCAACAGGCATTCTATAGAATACCTAGGCATTATATAGAATGCCTAGGCAATGTGTGTAATACGATGTAGAAACTAACACATTCTACACTTTGCCTAAACCACACAGGCATTCTATAGAATGCCTGGATTATATACTTTGCCGGTAAGATATACATTTTTAAAATATACATTAGATGTTACACCCGACAGCTTTTTGATTAAAATTTAGATTTGTTTTCTCGAAGAAACATTTTCAGAGTCTAAACATCAATATTAATATGATGCCGTAAACAAATCATGAACATTTTATTTATTTAATATTTAACGTCCTTTTATTAATAATACATAATTAATATAATACAAAGACGGTTTTTTTACAGGTTTATACACTTTTCTACCTAGGATAAAGCTGATGCATTTTCATTTTGCGGAAGAAAAGCCAACACTCCCCGTGGGAATCGACCCTACTATCAAGGATATGGATTGCACACACATTTTAGAACTCACGGCACCGGGCCTCCACGAGAATCTTTATTCAAGATTTAGATACATATTTTAATCTTTACCCTTATCATGAATAATAATTCCAATAAACCTGCAACCGGACGGTGTTGTCATCATGCCCTATAATGTTGCCTATCATCTTGGCTGTCGATACAGAAGAAGCGAAAAAAAAACAAGAACAAGCAAATCAATAAAATTTGAAATTGCGAAAAACAAAAAAAATAGCCTGGTTCAATAATAAAATCGCAAATTAAATTCAATAAAAATAAAAATGTAAATGATAAAACTCATTCATACTTTCACTAATAAAATTATTTAACACTCTCACATTTCTGACAGGTTTATTCAACGTGCTCAACCCACAAAATAAAACAAAATTAAAAATTCCATTTCTATTATTAAGTGATATTATTTCAATGAGTTTAAATGTGAATAAATATTCTCATGACTGTAAATAAATGGTAAATAATCCCATAAATCTACTAATAAAATAATTCAATATATTAGTCAAATTCGGGGTCTCCCGTGGTCTAATGGCTAGCGCCTTGGATTCATAAGCGGGAGATGGTGGGTTCGATTCCCACCCTCCGGCAGGAATTTTATCATCCCACGGCTCGCTGGTAAAATTCCTCGCTACACCCTGGATGTCGGCGCTAACTACCTAGATGTAGATGCGCCGTAAAAAAAAAAAAAAAAAAAAAAAAAAAAAAAAAAAAAAAAAAAAAAAAAAAAATAGTCAAATTCATGAGAACTAAAAAAAACGTTCATTGAAATAAATAATACAAAAGGTATCAAATTAAATTTACGCCAGATGAAAAGTAATCCTTTTGTGTAATCTCATAAATTTCAAAAACAAAATAATTTATTACATTATATTAACAAATAAAATAGAGTCAGATCAGAACCATACTAATATTTTTTTTTTTATTTTTAGCCAAATTGTTGCGGCGATTGTACAGCATCTTGTATTGATGAACAGCCATTCTTAAAAACCAGATAAATTACAAACATGATTTGAGAAAAGTATTCATTAAAAATTACACTAATCAACTTAAATGATATTAGCTTTACAGTAATTTTATTCATTGTATATAATTTATAATAAAAAAATTTGTTGTAAAGTAATATTTATAATAATATTACAATTTTACATTTGCGAACGGAAAAAATACTTTTAGATAGATAATTATTTTAATTTTGTTTTTATTTTATTGTCATTACATATTGATTATGATTGATGAATTGTCATTCTTTATTAAAACAATTTGTTATATATATTGAATATTATCGTTTGTTATAACTGAGCAGGAGATGTAATTAATGTTTTCTAGTAAATTTAAATTTATTTAACTTTAAATAATATTTTTATTGTCATTTAGAATATTTATTTTGGATTTACAGGTGCTTAAGGTGGCATAATAGCTAAGCAAATAAATTATTTAGTTTAGAAACATCATTATTTGATAAAACACATAATCACCATTCATCAGGAATTTATAAGTTGTATGCAATATTATTTACACAAAAATAGGAAAAAACCTCATGGCAATGTAAAATACTAACTTTAACATATTTTTAAATAAAATTACTCACCTGTGAGTCGGCTATCATGCTGTCATCGATTATGAAGGGAGCGATCCTCTCCTGCATTATTCTATGATGACTGAGTCGGAAAAATATTAAACTACAATTGTCTGAAGACGATTGATGACAAGACTCCGAACGATATGAAAGACGTACTGACAGCTGAGCCGAGAGAGAGCGAGGAACCCACCTGTTGGGTTGAGTGCCAGCCGTGGAGTGAGGTAGCCTGCACCCCTCGTACAGTAGGTGGGTATCTCAGCGCTCTAGTGGTGGGTTGGGGTACTAGTAAAGGGGAGGCATGTAACCATCTCGTCGTGTTTCAACCCTCCCTTGACGAGGAAACCCGCATATGTGCTTCGATGAAGCTACCCTATGGTGCTGACATGTCACAGCTCACGTGGTCACGAAAACACTAGCCCAAATGCGTTTTTTTTTGGTTGGTTTTTAGGATTGATACTATTATTAACTAGTTATTGGTATTTTCCGGGTTGGTCAAATGAAAGAACTCTCATCTTTAATAGTTTTCGTGAAAGGTAGGAAAGTAAAAGTCTGGTAATGACAGACTTACTATAAAATGTTTCTACATGCGTCGATATATTCTGATTTAGCTTGAAGAAGATGCATTAAATCTTTATTTTTTTGGAATGGTTTTACGTTTCGTCAACATTTCTAGAAAATAGCTTAGGAATCGTAGTTAGTGAAAGGTGAAATACTAACTTTAACGTATTTTTAAATAAAATTATGTTAAAGTTTTAAAGCCGTTGCTGAGACAGCTTCTCTGTCCAGCGGTGTTCAAACTCTCCATTCTGCTATATTTCGCCGGTTTCCTCAGACTTCCTTCGTGTATCCCTGGCGGTTGGCAAGGGAACCACCAAGGATGCATGTAGGGACCCGGAGAGGAAACTGGCGAAATATAGCAGATTGGAGAGTTTGAACACCGCTGGAGGGAGAAGCCGTCTCGCCAACCAATCATTTGAATCCCAGCGAAGTAACTTATAACATAACACCAAAAAAAAAAAAAAAAATATATATGTGCTCTGAACTAAGTAATCTTATTTCATTTATTTTTAAGGTTTTTAAGACACATTTTTACCGATGAAATCAAAATTTCGGAGGGGGGATGCAGCCCTCTTTATACACGCCCATGTTGAACGGAATTACATTTACAATAATGGATTTCGACAAAATAAGTTTCGGTTCAAAAATTACAGCTGGAAAAGAAGGTTTTCGCTCTAAGAAGCATATTTTCTCTCCTCCTGTATGAAACCAGTTTATGACGTCATCGCCAGCCTAAGGTGCCCCGACCACAAATGTCTATCAAGTTTTCAAATAATACCTATAATCCATCATAAGAATATTATTTATAGGCGTCCTTCAATTTCTATGAGTTGTACTTTTAGGGGATCTCCTCCCTCCCTCCATAGGGAGGAAACCCGCTTATTGTTCTTATATCCAGTTTCATTTCCAGTTAATAGTTCTTATAGTTACAAGACTGGTCGCGGATCTTATAGATACTAGACAAGTCACGGATCTCATAGACATAAGGCAAGTCGCAGATCTTACAGATACAAGACTGGTCGCGGAACATATTCATACAAGACTAGTCGCGGATCTTATAGATATAAGACAAGTCACAGATCTTATAGTTACAAGACTGGCCGCGGATCTTATAGATAGTAGACAAGCCTTGGATCTTACAGATACAAGACTGGTCGGGGATTTTATATATACAAGACTGGTCGGAGATCTTACATATACAAGACTAGTCGCGGATCTTATTCTGGGCCTCCGCTAGGGATGGGGGCACGGTGGACAATTGGTCAGGGGCCCGTGGTCTCAGGGGAGGCCGGCGTCATTTTTTAAGTCACGTTATAATTTGAACTAACAAACTTATATACCTAAGTATAGTCCACGTAATTATTATAGAGATCAGCCAATAGATAACTTTCTAAATTCTCCATTTCTAATATCTAAACTAGCTTATAAATCTTGTATTATATATTGCAGGAAGTGCCAATGTACCAATACCTAAATTTTCCACTCCGTTCAATTACAAATGTATTTTATTTTCAGAGAAATAAGGCAAGTAAACTACATTTTTTTATGCACGGAATACAAATATATAAAAAAAATAAATAGTTTAAATAAGGAATTCAACGCGATTTTTAAAAACATCTGTGACGAGGTTGACTTAAAAAATGTCTCCAAATTAATAAAGAATCTAGTGATCGAAATAATCACGCTCTTCCATCAATTAGGCTCAAGAAGATAATGTCATACTTAAAGAAAGTTTTAGCTTTTATCCTTTTTCAATTTTTCTTTTCTTTTCTTCTAAAGGAAAGTTTGCGATTCTGTTTATTTGTTTAGCGCGTTGCCTAACAACTACAATGACTCCGATCCGATATCCACCGACTGTCGGAAGGAAAACAAACGCAAGCATCTCAACGGAGGTGCCCACATTGGTCCGGATCTGTGTGAAAAAAGTCCCTTTTTTAAACACCTAAACTGCTTTATAATAGACGATTGCTATTCATTTTATAGGAAACATTGCTTTTTATAGGCAACATTGTTTTTTTCATTTCAAATAATTATTCTAGATAATGATATTCTTCATATTAATAATACATACTTACTCCTGATTAGGTACTGATAGATCATTATAATTACTTTATACCTTTAATGAAATTATATATATGTATATATATATATATATATATATATATATATATATATATATATATAAGGTGTTCAAAACTCGATTGACACCCCCCTTTTTTTCCACAATTTTTGAAATTTAAAAACGTCTTAACGTGGTCAAATGAACTTTCATTGGACCTAATGCACGACCCCTCAACTTTCTCCAGTTCTTCTCCAGAGACCCTAACTCTGGAATCTCCAATGGAAAGGAGTTATTTTTATTACGGATTATTGTAGAGAATTGAATTTTAGTTCGATTTTATATCGGTTATTTTTTCGCTAAAGCGCACCAATGAGTAACAAGTAGCCAAAAACCGATAAAACCCTTGTTTTTTGTCACTTTTCTGCCAATAACTTAGAAAGTATGTCCGTAATGAAAAAAGTAGTTGATATAAACGTTGTAGAGGATTAAATTTTCTTTCCAAAAAGTACCTTTAAAAAAATGTTAATAGGAATGGAGCAAAACACACTTTTGTTTTTGAAGTTTTCAGAAAAGTTTATGATTAACGTGGTCTACGCTTCCGTAAAACTTAATAAACATTTCCTAAACTTTTTGCTCCACCTAAAAATCAAATTTAATTACTTTATAAAGGAATTAAAATAATAAATTAAAAGCAATAGAACTCACCTAATCATTAGAATTTCGTAGTAATTATTTTTGTGTTGGACGATTTTTTTTTTTTTTTTTTAGTTATTTTGTTTTTTGCGGCACCAGGGTGCAGCGAGGAATTTTGCCAACGAGCCGTTGGATGAAAAAATCCTGCCGCCGGACAGTGGGGCCAAACTACTTTTCGTGTTTCAAAAAAGGACTACAGCCTCCAAATCTTAACCGATTTCAATGATTTTTTTTTAAAATGAAAGCTAGTTTTTTGTTTCTCCTGTTTATTAAATTACGTATAATAATTCACAAGCTTTTACAATCAAACATAAAATAATATTTTATTTTTATTTTTTACAAGTAAAATAAAAATAAAAATAAGTTTAACTTAAACTTTTTAAAAATAAAAGGTAACTTGAATTTTCAAACCCTGGTATAAATAATCTTAAGAAGAGGTTTTATAATTTATTAACACAACTAAAAAAATTACGAATCGAATAGGGTATTTACTTTTGGGATATTCCAAGCCAAATCAATCAGCCAAAATGCATTTCGACACCCAAGGTTGTCAAATTTTGATGAAACTTGGTGAGTATATTTTAGTAATGGACATGAGTAAAAGTACCAACTTTTATGTTGTTATGTTCATTAGTTTTTGAAATACAGCACTTTAAAAATTCTTAAAAATGTGCAAAATATCATTGATGGTACATCTGGCAACAATCTATACTTTTCCTATAACACTGTTAATCTTAATGATAGGGAGTTAATTTTTATTTTTTTTTTTAAATTTGTTCAGCATTCAATTGTGAATGGGAATATGCTGCACCTACAGTAGACCCGTATTACTCCCGGTCCGATCCGATCTAATATCGGTTGACCAACAGTGGGCGACTTGAGTGCCTACATTGGTCCCGACCCGATCTAGACTCAGCTCGTGAGTAATGAACTTGTATTGAAGCGAAAATGAGTGATTAATTTAAATAAAAAAATACAACCTAATAAACATAGAAACCTTCGATTACGAAGGAATGGAGGGGGAGTCTAGAGGCCAATCGATCTTCCGGAAGTGTATATATATATATATATATATATATATATATATATATATATATATATAATATATTATATATTATATATTATATATATTGTGGGGTGACCCAACAAAGGTTTCAAACATCCCGATCTGGCAGAAGTATAAAAAAACCAGAGAAACTCAATTTGTAACACACATTGGTATTATGACCCAGAGCTATTGTAGGTTATTTTTTGTAAATTATTTATGAAGTATTTAAATTTAATTTTTGTATTTGTAGGATTTTTCATTGATATGTTTTATTCTTTTCACTTTGATTTTATGGGAATTTGTCTTTTATTTATTTTATTTTTCATTAGCTCAGGAAAAGGGTGTAATATATGACGTCATACCTGAGTCTATAGCTCTTTGGGCTATGTTTTATATCTAACCGCCTTAGGTGAAATAAAGGTTGTTGTGTTAAATCCTGCATCAAGTGTGGTTCACTCTTCCTTTGTCCCATGATAATATAATACACCCGTAAATGTCTAGTCATATTGTGGGAGGTGATAGAGGACCTTTAGGGGAACAAACAATGTTCTATGACGATTTTCCAAATTCTCACACATAAGGGAGAAAAGTTTTCTCTACCCTAAGGGTACTCGCATAGTGAAGAGGTAGAGGTAGAGGTAGAGGGAAGAGGTAGAGGTAGAGGTACCTCTATGTAACATAAACACATTGTTTTTAATGGGGGCTCGCATAGTGAAGAGGTAGAGGTAGAGGTGTACCTTGCGGGCCTCCTGGAGATCCCGCCCGCCCGCTTTTAAAGACAAAATTGTTTGTCTTTTCGAGCGGTCTAAAGCGCGGTCTATGACGTGGATTCTCCGTGATTGGCCCTTTCAAGTCCTCTACTAGCCAATTCCACCCTCTGCGTCACTTGTGGTCGTTTTTGTAGTATTTTCACTCTAGAAAATTTGATATTAGTGTTTTGGGATTGTGAATAACCTTTAACGGTAGTGAAATGAAAGAAGATTTAATTATCGCGGTGCAGATTCGTCCAGCACTGTCGGACAAATGGCATAAAAACCACTACAACCGTCAGTTGTGTGAGAAAGACTGGAAGGCTGTGGCAGCTGAACTGCATAGTACTGGTAAGCTTATGGTGATATGTTGTCGCAAATGTATGAAAATGTTTCAGGAGTCATCGTCACGTATTCCTGAAATTTGTTTGGGTATTCTTTAACTTGCAAAAAAATATTGTGATGTTCTCCCAAATCATGTCGCACTTGATTTCTGGGATGAGCACTAAAATCTCGATTACTTAAACTGCCAATTATCCACCATTTACACGCTGTCGACATGTCATCACTATCTTCAGTACTGTCACTTAACATTGTAAAAAAACAAACTATCCTAACAACCTCTCTTCTTGCAACAAAGTTGAAGACTCACCCTCAAATCACGTGAAACTGGAAAAGCAGCGCGGTATCCCTCTTCACTATGCGACCCACCCTCTATCAAAACCTCTACTTCTACCTCTTCCCTCTACCTCTACCTCTACCTCTACCTCTTCACCATGCGACTACGGATGGGACGGCGGGATAACTTGAGAGGAAAGATTGCAGGAACGTCTGGCCGTTAGTGGCCACGAGAGGAATATAATCCTCTCATCTTTCCTTAATTATTTCACTGAAAGGAAAGAACGTAGGGAAAGAATGTTCGTGTATGGGGGGGTTATGACTTTACCTTATGACGCGATTCGGAGTTGAAGATGAGAAATGTCCACGTTTCAGGCCACATAGGTCACGGAAATACCTCGAATTCGGTTTAAATTTGTTTAATACAATAATAATTGTTTAATAAAATAAAGTATCAATAATGATTTTATCTTGCAATAATGAATTAATTATTTTATTTATTATTATTAGAATTTTCTCGTTGTTTATTTTCTCATTTTTAATGTAGTTAATTTATTTATTTAATTTTTAACGTCCATTATCATTAACTTTTAGGACGGGTGATCTATAGGTCACCACACTTTTCTAGCCAGGACGGGGCTGATGTCTTTTCTTTTTTCCAAAGAAAAGCCACCACCCGTGGGAACCGAACCCATGACCCTTGAACGGAGTGTTAAGTGCTCACACCTTAACACACACGGCCACCGGGCCTCCTATAGTAGTTGACTGTGAAATCAAATATTTTTTTTATTTTTATGTTTGTGTGAATGTGACCTATTTATTTACTTATTTATTATAATTGAACCTACATTATATAGATGTTATTAATTATTTTGATTTGGCCTAATCACCTTTTTGCTGTAGAGCATCGTAAATAAATTATATTGAGGTACACTATAACGATGATTCGTTAAAAATGGTTTATATTGACGTTCACACATTTGATATTTCATATGCCCTACTCTCATATCCTATGGAATTTAACTATATAATAATATGCATTCTATGAGAAAAAAGAAACAGATCATAACTCGGGTGTACATACGTCAGCTCTGAGGCCCCCCGACATTTTTATTTAACCGGTAAAAATTTGTTATAAAAACCTTAAAAATAAATTAAATAAGATCACTTAGTTCAGAAAAAAGTTTTGTTTTTTTTTGCGTTTTTGTAATAGCGTTTTAGTTCTAGATTCCCAGTTCTAGATTGTTAGTATTTCATACCCCCAAATACTCCTAGCCCCCCCCCGGAAATTATTTTCTATATACGTCCCGTGTCGTATCTCAAATACTGATGTAGGTTCCAACAATGGAGTAGACTAACTCAGGACGTTTTGCCTTTGTAGGGTTGTGGGCACTTAGACAATTCGTTACAGATAGGTCCTTTCGCTATATATCGTGGGGGGAAATGATTTAGGGGGCTGGAAAAATTTCGGGGGGGGGGGTCTGAGACCATTTCCGGGGTACTAACAATTTCGAACTTGGAAGAGTTTTAGCCAACTAATACGCCATTACACCCAAAATAAAATATTTGTTATCTAGTGTCTTCGTTCATGGGTTGAATTCGGCCTCCCTGACCGTCCCTAGGCCAACCCAGCCTTTTATTAATTTAATAATGGGTACCTTGGGTGCTAATGACTCTAGCAGTCGAAGCAGCCAAGGGGAAAATCAGGCGGCCGGAGCGTAGTACTGACCACACTATCTCCCTAGTGTGCCGTATGGTCATGAATGAGATACCTCTATAGTATCTGCCCCTCAGAGCCCTTGTGGCCTGTTACGGGACTGATTTTTTTTTTTTTTTTTTATCAAGTTTTGTCTTTACGTTCTACTCTTTACGTTGAGGTATATTTTTCATTGACTGCTATGGCTAGTCAAAGTGGTGTCAAAAATACGTTATATTGTTATCCTTAAACCTACGTTCCTGTTATTGTTGTTTTCTTCCCGAAGAATTCCTCAGAATAATGTTTTAATTTTTTTTTTTATGAAATAAAGTTCACGAATACAGTGTGTCCCCCTGTTTTGAGGCAACATAGTCCATTTCTTAACATTTTTATAATACAATTTTTAGATAATATATATAATTTGATAATAATAATATTAATATAATACATATGAAGTATATTTTTGTGCATAAGTTGGAAAGAACAAGTAATTAATAGATGTTTAGGATTTATTTTTAATAAATATAAAAACAATTTTCTTGAATATAATGTTTTTTCGGCTAAGGGTTCTTCATGCCTTTCCTATTGATAATTACAAACATTAAATATTTGTTTAGTTGTTAGCTTTAATGAATTCGAGTTAATCCACTTGAGGATTGGAGCGGACTGAATGAACACACATGTAGGAATAATCCCCTCCCTAGCGGCAGGACCAGCAACTATATCTGTCTCATACTAAATATATCTCTGAATAAAGAGGCTGGAGTTTAGACTCCAGTGCATTACAGCTACTACTCTTAACAACAGGGGTCGAGTGGAACTCGTTCCAACCCCTATTGTTACTTCTCTTTGTTCAACCCCCCCCCCCTCTTTCTCACAGCAATAACTTTCAATCTATAAGTACTCCTTTTCAGTTAGGGAATTGTAGAGGTTCATTACAAAAATAATATATTTTTTTGTGGGAAGTTTTTAACAATTAATTACAGATGGTTAATTATAAAAAACTTGGCAAATTACTGATATGGAGGTGCAAACAGAAAAAGCTGGCCAGCCAGTTGCCCACAGCAACCATGGCCGCAAATGAAGGTGAGTGTAAACATTGCAGAAATACACTGTTTTCGTGTCGTGAAATCATTGTTATCCCCTAAGGCTATTAATCCTTATCTCCTATGTTGACGTTTCGTAATATCTCCTTTCCCGCGTCCTATCTCACCTACCCGTTATGAGCCAGGTGTTGAAAACAACCTTGGCTTACTTGCAATTATGCATTTTGTCGTCAATTTTAATTGCATCCATTCATTGCTTGTGACTGACGTAGCTTTCTTGTGTCTCCCGATTTGGCTTTTTTTCTTGTTTTATTGACAGCTGACAATGTGTAGGAGTCTTTCCTACACAAATTCTTCAACCTACTACGCCCCTTTCCTTGTAATTTTTGCGATGCGTTAAAGTCTCGCCTCTAGTGTTTACTCAATGCGTTTTAAAAATATTTATAAAACCATTACTAGGTTTTTATTATGACTATTTCAATTCTGAAATTAACCAAAGGCTATTCCTTAATTAAGGACTGCTTAACGTCAAATTTAGTCATATATATGAGTGAATTTTACAAGTGAAATCGTAATGATGAAGAATATTGTAAGATATGGATTAACTTGTATGCTCCTGACAGTTGCCTAGTTACTGTGTGCCTGTATGTCATAGTCTAGTTTATTGACAGGAGTGTAAAAATGATGGATCCACAAATACCAGGTACCTTTTTTTTCAAATATAATTTTGTAAAATGAAGACAGTGTAATAATCAAGAAGTAGGTGATTGTTTGACTGCCTTTAATGTTAGAAAAATTAAATTAAGAAAACAATAACTTCCTAGAAAAACAACTTAGGCTTTTGACAAATTGGTGTAAACACTATGAAAACTAAATATTACAGATTGTATTTATTCAGACCAGATATTCAAATTTGGTTGCCACATAGTAAATCATATATTCAAATAGCTAAATTAATAAATAAATACTTTCAATTTTTTCCCATTAGTATATTCAACTGATTGTTTCTACTCATACATACATTAGTAAAGATAAGAAGTTATGAAATTTTAGTATTTAAATTATGTTCAATGTATTAATGGTATTAATTTATTCACATTTATTATATTTCTGTTATTGTAATTTGAACTGACTCAAGAACAGTGTAATGCAGGACAAACATCAGGAATAATACGGATTGGCATATTTAGTCAACAAAAGAATAAAAACATACAATTCAGCTATATGAAGATCTTTATTTTCAAGTACATTTAATAATTTATCTTTTCAATGCTTTAAATTGTTGAATTTCATACGGGATTTAGGCCAATTATTGATGTGACCGTTACACTTATTATTAATTTCTTTACAGAATTTTTTTTTCTTTTAATCTTTCAGTAAAATTGTCAACAAGAAGACATTTTAATAATTTTGTGTAAATGCTAAAACACAAATTCTTGAATATTTGTTTTAACCCCAATTAAGAATCAGTCATAAGAAATGTAGGTACTACATTAAGATTTTCACTCTATATACTCTTGCTAAAGTATCCTTAAAACTTTTTTTATTTAAAATCCTGGGAATTAGAAGAACCTCTTTTCTAAATCACCAATCATAGCTCAATTCATCTCAGATATATAGAATATTGTTTTTACAGAATAAATCATGCATTTAGGGCTTATCAATGTGCAGATTTCTCTTTATATGCCCCTCTCCCAACTGTAGTTATAATATTTTTAGATTTCTTTCTTTTTTAACAATTTGTATTTATCCATATATTGTTGAAAATAAAACTATTGATCCTTGTCCCCACACTACCACGGAATAAGTCAATTTTCTACAGCAGAAAATTTGCCATTAAGTGTTATAAGCCTTGACGAATTTCCACCGTTTCTGTTTTTTTTTTTGTTTGTTTTTTTTTTTAATTCTTGTCATTAGAGACATAGATAAGTCAATGCATACAATGGTAAGGTATGGTGTGGTATTTATTTTTCCTTTTTAAAAATGGCAAAAATTGTATTTATTTTTTATTTATTTAGTATCCCTAAAATGGATACTACCTGTTTTCTGTATTCAAATTTCTTATTTTGGTCCTTTGTTTTATTTTTCACTATCAAACCAGTTCTCTGACCAGAATTGTTTCATACAAACAAAAAAAACAGTTTTTTGATTGTATTTAACAATTCTCTCCCTACTTCTGGATAATTCATTTATTTACTTCTTCATTTAACATTTGGAGGACGGCGTAATTTTTATCATGCTATCTTTATCTACTGCTAGCTGTTACCCGGCATGCCATGCTACTCCTACTTTCTGCATCTATAAAAACAAAAATAAATTAGGAACCCCATTCATTGTTTCGAACTCGTGACCTCCGATCTGTGAGTCATAAACGATTTTAACCTAGCCTATGATTCTCCTTGAATCAAGACCTACATCTGTGCCAAGTTTAATCAAAATCGGTCAAACTGTGTGGATTTCTATAAGGAACAAACATACAGACAGACAGCTGGTAGATGTTTTGACCTAGCCTATGACACTCATCGTATCAATACCTACATGTGTGTCACGTTTGGTCAAAATTGTTCGAACGGTGTGGATTTGTATAAGGAACAAACATACAGACAGACAGCTGGTAGATTTTTTTGACTTAGCCTACGAGACTTCCCAGATCAATACCTACCAGAGTTCCAAGTTTGGTCAAAATCGGTCAAACGGTGTGGACTTGTATAAGGAACAAACAGACAGACACGTGATTTTTATATGTATAGATTTGTCCATTATCTAATATAGACATAAATATTCACAACAATTTCGAAGGGATGTCTCATTATGAATCTACAATTTCAATGATTATTTTGTTCTCTCAAAATGATCTGAATAATCGTTTCATTTCTCAAAACAATGAAATTGATCATTTTGTTCATTTTTTAAACATTCTGAATAATTTGTTTTCATTCCTAGGAACAATCTGAATAATCGTTCTGCTCATTCTCTTACTTTCTTCTCAGGAAAATTATACACGCCCAAAGGAAATATCACTACTAAAATGTTTGCTTAATGAGTTCATGTTTGGATTAAAATACTTTATTTATTCTTGCTGGAGATAAAATTAAACTGGGAGTTAAAAACAAATTGATACTATACAATTTAGCAGGAGTTTCCTTCAATTAATTGATACAAATTATATATGTTCTTATCAGTTAGTCAAAGATGAAAGTTTTTTTTTTTACAATGTTTATTGTTTCAAAGTGCTCTATAAATTGACTGAAAACATTTTCAGGCAGTGTTCTAAATGTTTGATCTGTTCTAAATGGTATGAGAAATGGCGGTAATTTAACACGGATTGACAGGGTGAGAGAGTAATGAGTTGGAACTCATGTGAATAACTTACACAGCCAATAACTTCAGTCCCTCTAGTAATAGGCAGGAATACGATACATACACTACGGTAATGCTAGATAGCTCTTAAAGTCGAGAAATGGGATGAGAAAGATTGTTAGAGATACGAGGAGCTCTAGACTGCTGGACAAGTCAACATTACACAAAGTCAAGTCCCTATCGGCTGCTCGAGCACTCAACGATAGAGGAGGGGTCAAAGGAAAAGAGTTATGAACATAATTTTTTTTCTTTTTTTTTACAGAGGTTGAAGATGTACCATCCTTACTATTACCATGTGCTTCATGCAGCAGAACATTTAGACCAGAAGCATTAGCCAAACATTCTAAAGTATGTGAAAAAACTCTCATGAAAAAGAGGAAGCAGTTCGACTCAGCCAAACAAAGATTGCAGGGTACTGAAATAGAAAATTTTGCAACACAGCCCATCATTAAAAACCCTCGGAAAAAAGAGCCCCAGCTGAACCCGAGCAAAGCAAAAATTAAAGAAAAAATAGATATAGCCAGAACAATTCAAGTCGCTAAAAAATCGTTGGACTCGCCTCCATGCATTGCACAAGTAAAGCCATCGGATCACGAGGAATGCCCTCACTGTGGCCGTTCATTTGGCCCGAAAGCATTCGAGAGACATACCGAATTCTGCAAAGAGCAGCACCAGAAGCTCAAACTTACTCCTACCATCAATAATGAAGCCAAGGAGAGGTTAAAAGTAAGGACCTCTGTAAGTACCATCCATTATACATTTTACTATGATTATTAAAATTGTAATTTTTAAGTAATTCCTTCACTTGATGGGATGTACTGCCCCCCGTGGTCTAGAGGCTAACGCCTTGGGTTCTCTTGTGGGAGATCATTTCAGGGCCCATTGAAAAAATTCCCGGCTGCATCATGAATGTCGGAGTGCCGTAAAAAAAAAAAAAAAAGGAAAAAAGAATTAGTTGATTTAGACGCACAATGGCCACAACTGTTGAGGTATTAACTCTCCATGCCTAAGGTGACGGGGTTGCCTTTATTTCAAATAAGGCACCACCTCTACCCTGGCTAGAAAAGGATGGTATTCTGTAGATTATCCATCCTAAATATTGTTGCAGATTATGAAGGGATGCTAAATTGTTATTGAATAATTAACAGTTAACTAGACTATTAAAATAATAATAAATAACTGCTTTTACTTTGCCTGCTTTGGAGAATACTTCTTTCTCTTAATGTGGATGGAGATAGTTAGCCGCTGTAGAGATACGAAGACAGGTATAGTTGGGATTCGGCTAGGAGAAAAACGTCAGACTTTCAAAAAGAAATCTGTATTTTGGACGTTTCGACTGCAACAATGGCAGCCTTCTTCAGCTAAAAAATATATACAACTTATAAGTAAAGAGAATGTACAAGCAGTAAGTAAAAGACAGGCAGAAATGAGCGGAGTATATATATCAATACAATGGTTAAAATTTATTGTATTGATATATATACTCCGCTCATTTCTGCCTGTCTTTTACTTACTGCTTGTACATTCTCTTTACTTATAAGTTGTATATATTTTTTAGCTGAAGAAGGCTGCCATTGTTGCAGTCGAAACGTCCAAAATACAGATTTCTTTTTGAAAGTCTGACGTTTTTCTCCTAGCCGAATCCCAACTATACCTGTCTTCGTTTCTTTCTCTTAAGTTTCAAATATGGTAGTTTAGTTACTTCCTTTACTGGCGCACACATTTCTTGGCGAAGGCATTCTGTATCAGACCCCACCAGTCCTCCTGATCTTGTGCAGGAACCATCCAGTTCTGTATGCCAAGTAGGGCCCTTGTGTCATGGGTAATCCATCCTTCCAACGGAGCTTTAGCCTCCCACATCTTCTGGTATAGCACCAGAAAAAAGCACCAGAAATATCTCTTCGATTGTCTTTCTTGGTATTGTTACAACAAAACAAATATCAGGGCCACAACTGGCACATGAACAATTTGCCGGGGATTTTAGGTAAACCCCTAATCCTAATGTGCCGATTATTCTTATTTTCATTATACACTTCTTCCTTTAGGTTAGGGTGTTATATAGCAAGCTTTGTTGCAATATTTAAAAAAATATCTTTGCAAAGAGACTTTTAATAATTTGGACCCAGGATAAAACACTACTAATTCACCGATTTTGTTTATTTTCATAAGATACTACTGTCATTAGTTGATGTAGTTGTAAAGTAAGTTTTTTTTTACAATAAAATTGGCTCTAATGGCCTAAATGCAGAAGCACCATAAAAAATAAATAAATGAAACATAATTTTACAATATAACAACAACTGTGAACTTTGAGCATATTAATAATTTAAGTTCAGAATAAACCCCTACTCCTGCTGTCCTGTTACTTAAGGCACTTCTAACCGTACTATCTTGTGTTGTGTTGTGAGTTTTGATACAACCTAAGAAATATCATGACTAATTTGTGATTAATTTTGGTCAAGAGTAAACCCTCCTCCTCGTGATGGACTGATTTTGCTGCTTAAAAACTCATCTAATCAATATCAGTCCTGTTCAGAATCTAGTTAGTAGGATTGGTATGGGTTTCCAGAATTCTTTCAAAACTTTTCAGTGCAACCTCAATAGCTATATTTCTTTATGCTAAAAATATATCTAGTTAGTTGAACAAATATTATTATTATTATTGCCTTTTTTTGTAATTTTAATCTTTTTCAGTACCGAGGACCGCTGACAAACAAAGTTTTGAATAGAGACAGGTATCAGCCGAATCGGAATCGAGATCAAAGCCCAATGGGGAGGTCTTTAACTGAGCTTCGAGGTATATTTCATGAACAAGTTCTTTATTATTATCCCTCTATTAATATTACCACAGAGTAATTGTAATGTTACAAGGGGAAAAATTATATATATTGCACTAGTATTTCTAAAGTGACACAACTCAAAAATCTGTGTTCTTCAGTTATCAATGTGGAAGAAATTGGTAAATACAGTAAACTTCCTCTCATCCGATTTTATATAAAAAAGTATAGACTAATTTTTTTTTTTTTTTTTTAATACTTTCTTGTATATTTAATATCAAGTGGAGGCCCACGCCTGAGGGGTGGTGGCTATCCTTTCAACAAAAGAAAAGGCATCAGCCCTATCCTGGCTAAAAAAGCTTAGTAAACCTGAAGAAAACCTGTCCCAATAATGTTTGTTCTTTATAAACGGATCTTAAAAATTAAATAAATAAATAATATACAAATGCAATTAAATAAAACAAATTAGAGGCCCTTTGGGTGTGAGCACTCCATGCCTAAGTTAGTGGGTTTTATTTCCACTTTATGAAATGAAAATTTCCACTTGGGGTAGTGACTTTTATTTTTCAAAAAAAAAGAAAAGCCACCACCCATGTCCTGACTAGAAAAGGGTGGTAACCCATCTCAAAAATCTGTTTTATCTATAAGTGCCCATTAAAATTTAAATAAATAAAACAAAATTTTAATTAATATCATGTGTTTGAATGTAGCACATGTTCTCCTTTCTTGAATTGAAGATCACAAACCTTTTATTTAAAGTGTTGTTTTTGTTTATATATTGATAGAAATTTAAATTGTTTTTATTAAATTTATTTATTTTTTATATATATATGGATTTTCATCTGTAAATCCGCTTTGATTATATTTATAGATGAAGGAGTAAAATCAAAAGGCTTAATGCGGAATGCTTCATTACGTTCCAGCCTTAGGTCAAGGCCTACTGAAAGTGCTGCCCCTCCTCCTCTTCGAAGGTAATTTCTACTTATATAAATATATATTGTCTTGAATAAAGAATAATAAAAAATGTTTTAATAGTTCTACAATCACACTAGTATTTCTAAAGTGATACTACTAAAAAAAAAAAACTCAATTGAAAATGTGTCACTCCTACCTATGTAGGGGAACAGCATTAAGACAGGAAAAGTGACACAAGTGCCCTCTGGCATACAAACTCTGAAGCTAGGTACATACAATATTGATGGGTGATAAAGAGATAATTACCAATGTCTTTCATAGTCATAACTGAAAAACACCGATTTTGTAGTCGAGTCACTTTAGAAACACTAGCGTGATATAGTATTTGGATATAAAGTTTATTTTTCCAACTCTTAATTTTTTAGAATTTTACCCAATGAGAAATGTATATTGGATGGGTAATAAGTGTATCCTGGAATCCAAATACCTTAAAATGTAGATGCGACCTGATAATATCATAGCCCTCAAAATTTTATAAGATAAGCAAAACTTTATTTCTACGTCATCCGTGGATAGAGGGTTAAATTTATTCTAGCAGTGATTTGAAATATTTACTAGGATTGTGGGTTCGATTCCCACTATGAGATGGTGGCTTTAGAAAAAAGAAAAGGCATCAGCCCTATCCTGGCTAGAGAAGGGTGGTAACCATCAGATAACATGTCCTAAAATTCTTAGTTAATAACAATGAACGTTAAAATTTAAATAAATATTTGCAAGGCTTTTAAATCATCAGGAACCTGTGCCAATATGTTTTTATTGTTAATAATATATTCCTTTTAGCATAAATATGCTTTAACGATGACTAAACTGAAAAAAAAAGTAACAAAAAAGTGTCTGCTGGGGTTTGCGCTGGTGGGGTGGCCATGTACGAACAAGAAGACTGTATCTTATACATGTAGGTATGTATTACATAGGTTTGTCGGGTGGAGCTAAAGCATATTTATGTTCCTGAATTTGAGCAGAAGGCTCTAATTTTGATACTTTAATATCCCCTATAAAACGTTTGATATAAAGAGTTGACAAATATTGATTTATTTTTTTTGTAAACAAGTTTGATAACATAAGTTAAAAAAAAAAAATAGGATAT